>PVJC01017635.1:0-32195 GCA_004026665.1 Murina feae | reverse complement strand
ATCCCAGCCGCTGCCCTGATCGGCCCTAGACCAGCAGGGCCGTGGACCTGGGAACCGGGGGACCTGGCCATCCAGACCCACCCAGGAATCCCAGCCACTGCCCTGGCTGACCCTGGACCAGCAGAGCCAAGGACCTGGGAACCGGGGGGCGTGGCCACCCAGACCCACCCGGGAATCCCAGCAGGTGCCCTGGCTGCCCCTGGGCCAGCAAGGCTGTGGACCGGGCAATGGGGGTGGGGCGTGGCCAGAGAAACCCACCTGGGAATTCCAGCCCCTGCTCTGGCTGGCCCTGGACCAGCAGGGCCAAGGACCTGGGAACCAGGGGGCCTGGCCATCCAGACCCACCCAGGAATCCCAGCCACTGCCCTGGCTGACCCTGGACCAGCAGAGCCAAGGACCTGGGAACCGGGGGGCATGGCCACCCAGACCCACCCGGGAATCCCAGCAGGTGTCCTGGCTGCCCCTGGGCCAGCAAGGCTGTGGACCGGGCAATGGGGGTGGGGCGTGGCCAGAGAAACCCACCTGGGAATTCCAGCCCCTGCTCTGGCTGGCCCTGGACCAGCAGGGCCAAGGACCTGGGAACCAGGGGGCCTGGCCACCCAGACCCACCTGGGAATCCCAGCCGCTGTCCTGGCCAGCCCTAGACCTGCAGGGCTATGGACCTGGGAACCAGGGGGCTGACCACCCAGACCCACCCAGGAATCCCAGCCACTGCCCTGGCTGACCCTGGACCAGCAGGGCCGTGACCTCGGAACCAGGGGGCCTGGCCACCCAGACCCACCTGGGAATCCCAGCCGCTGCCCTGGCAGGCCCTTGATCATCAGGGCTGTGGACCTGGCAATGGGGGTGGGGCGTGGCCAGAGAGACCCTCCCGGGAATTCCAGCTCCTGCTCTGGCTGGCCCTGGACCAGCAGGGCTGCAGACCTGGGAAACCAAGGGGCTTGGCCAGACAGACCCACCCGGGAATTCCCAGCTGCTGCCCTGGCCTATGCTGGGCTGGGGCCATGGCTGCCAAGGAGGGGATGAGGGGTCTCGAGCCATTGAGGAACCCGCAGGCATCGCCCAGCAGCGCCTGCTTGCCCATCTCCGTTGTGTGGAGCAGACAGGCCTGGCAGAGAGCAGAGAACCAGGTGCAGTGGGTCCAAGCCATCAGTAGCACTTCTCCTGAGTGCTCACGAATTGGATAAAGTCCAGGTCTGGCTGAGGGACCTCCCCGCTTGCCCTCCCCCTCCCCCACCTATACCCCCCAACCCAATTTACCCGTGCACAAATTTTGTGCACTGGGCCCCTAGTATATAATAAAGAGGGAATATACAAATTGACTGTCACTCTGGTCAATTTGCACCCACAGCTGAGGCTAAGTTCCCATTACGAGCCTTAAGGAGCAATCAGCAGGGTCCCGAGGCTGCGCGCCCACCCACCTCCTGCATGGGGACCTCAGGTCGTGCCTTCCACCCACAGGAGACCTCAGGCTGCTCCCCCCGCCCTGGCACCAGGCCAGAGGAACTCAGACTGCACCCTCTTCCCTGGTGCCAAGCCAGGGGAACTCAGGCCATGCCCCCCACCCTGGCCCCAGGCCAGGGGACCTGAGGCTGCATCCCCTGCCCTGGCACCAGGCTGGGGGATCACAGTCCACTCCCTCCACCCAGCAGGGCTTGATGGGGGATCTCAGGCCGTGCCCTTCTGCCCTGGCACCCAGGGGACCTGAGGCTGCACCCCTCCCCACCTGGCAGGGCTTGACAGGGTGGGACTGGCTGGGTCTGGATCTAGAAGGGGGGCCATGCAAGTTTGGGTCTCAAACGATTTTGAGGTGCACATGGGTGGTTGAAGACTTGACTCTGGGTTCCATGGTGCACCCCAGATCTGACAGGAGGAAGATTTTCATATACGTTTTACCAATTTTCTTTAATCTCTGACACTTCTATTATAGAGAAAGGGCAAATAGCAATATTAAAAAATTTCCTCTAATTAATCCCCTTTTAATGTGCATGAATTTCGTGCACTGGGCCACGTGTGTGTGTGTGTGTGTGTGTGTGTATGTGTGTGTGTGTGTATAAATTCAGCCTTAGCTGGTTTGGCTCAGTGGATAGAGCGTTGGCCTGTGGACTGAGGGGTCCCAGGTTTGATTCCTGTCAAGGGTACATGCCTGTGTTGTGGGCTTGATCCCCAGTGGGGAAGTGCAGGAAACAGCCAATGATTTTCCCTCATCATTAATGTTTTTTATCTCTCTTTCCCTCTCCCTTCCTCTCTGAAATAAATAAAGAATATTTATTCACATTTGCTCTTATTTATATGTAGAAATACTGGAAAAGATACACAAAAAATTGATGAGAGTGATTATCTTGTTATAAACTTCTCTGTGGCTTCATTTTTGAAACATGAGTGTATTTCTGATTCAAATGAACAAACAAAAAAGTAACATTTAAAAGTAAAAAGAGGAAAAAGGAATTGGAGAGAGAGAGTGAGTGGTAACAGTCCTTTAGAGGAACTCCCAGGAGAACGTCAGGACACAGAGTCCAACCCTGCCCTCCACATCTGTGTGACATTGAGGAAACAGGAGGGAGAGGGGGCTGGGCTATTTGGGGCCCAGGGGCCCCTTCCACAGCCACAGCCCTTGCCTACCCCAAGTGGGGGGAGGGGCGCTTGGCCTCCTGGAGTTTGACCAGAACAGCTGAGAGGCCAGCATCTGCACGTGGCCAGCAGGCTTGCCTGAGGCCTGCAGCAAACCTCAGGCCTCGCTGGCAGATGCCCCATTGTTCCCGTAAGGGATGCACTCAGAGAAGGCGCTGAGAGGCAGGAGTGGCCTCGGTCTGGGTCAGGCCCGGCTCTGTCCTGGATCTGACCACAGCAAGCCATGCAGCGCTCGGTGCTCCGCACCTGTACATGGGTACTGACTGCCTCCTGTGCCCGGGGCTCAGGGGACTGAGAAAAAACCGGAGCGGGGCCCAGTGGCTGGCCCGGAGGGTTCCAGGCTGCACTCCCCTCTACTCTGGGAAGGTGGCCTGGGTGACTGCTGGCAGCAGGGCCTGCCCACATGACCCTTTCTTTTAAAAAAAAATGTTTTGAGAGGAAGGGAAAAGAGAGAGGGATAGAAACATCAATGGAGAGAGAATAATTGACTAATGCCTGGCATGCCTCATACTAGGAATCGAGCCTGCAACCGGGCATGTGCCCTGACCAGAAACTGAACCATGACCTCCTGGTTCACAGGTCAGTTTCAACCACTGACCCATGCCAGCCGGGCTGCCCACATGAACCCTTCCTGGTCTCCGGGGCCCAGACTTGGCTCTAGGCAGTGCCCCCAGTCAACGGGCTGCCCCTCTTCTTGGTGGATTCAGAATCCTTCTTCCCTCAGGCTCCCAGCCTGCAGCAAGCACAGAGGGGTGACAGGGAACAATATCATTCATCCCTCAAGTATTGTCTGTGCACTTACGTGCCAGGCACTGTGCTGGGTGCGGGGGGGCAGTCAAGTGGAGCTGCCCATGGCACAGGGCCTCAAAGCAGAGGAGGATACTGCACGCAGGTGACCCTGCACTGGGAGGCCAGGGAGGTTCCCCTGGGGGAGGACTCTGAGCTGAGATCTGAAGGATGAGAGGGAGCTGATCAAATGGAACAGGAAGTGCCCAGCAGATGGAACAGGCCAGGTGGTGAAGAAGGGTGATCGGGCACGAGCAGGAGAAGCGCCAGGCCGGGAGGCCAGCCCAGGAGGCTGTTGAGGCCGGGGCAGAGCCCTGGTCTCCAGGCTGCAGCAGTGGGGAGTCACGGCGAGGTTTGACACTGTCAGGAGTATTGGGACAAGACTTGCATTCGGCAATAATAAAAATAGTCAACACCGCCAAGTTTTGCTCTGTGCAGGCTCAGTACCAACTGCTTTCCGATCTCACTCGATTCTCACGTTATGTAACTGGGGAGCTGCTGTACCCATTTCATAGATGAAGGGCTCGTTCTTAAAGAGGTCCGGGCACTCAGCCCAGCGCCCGGTGAGAAAGCCTCGGAGCCTGTGCCGGGAACCACCGGGCCACACACTACTTATTCAACCCCCAGGACGACCTCAGGAAGCAGGGGCTATTGTCCTTCCCACTTCACAGATGATGGAACAGGCCCCGAGAGGTCTAGAGAGTTGTCTGAGGCCACACAGCTGGAAGTGGAATTTGGTCCATGTTCTCAACCATGGCCTCACATGCTTTGGAAGGTGTTCTGGGAAAAGCTCTTGAGCTACTGTGTGAAGGAGGGGCAGGATGCACAGTGGAGGCAGCGTGAGGACAGCGTGAGGGTGGGACCTGGGTCCTGTGGGGTTAGCTTGGTGCAGCTGAATGGACCAGGGAATCATTCTCTGAGGCAAGGTTGGTGGTATGGAAGCATGACAGGTTTGGTCTGGGTCAAGGAGGTTTTGGGGTGACTATGGGACATCCAGGTGGGGAGTCAAGGAGGCAGTTTGGACCCACAGATGGGGTGGTGGGGGTGAGGCCACCTAAGAGAGGGACAGAGCAAGAAGGGACCTCAGATTCTGGTCCTGAGATTATATAGGAAGAAGCTGCCAGAGAAGGGAGCTGCCACCAGAGAAACCAGCCTGCTGCTGAGTTGATCTTGGACTTCTACCCTCCAGAACTGCGAGGAAGCAAGGTTCTGTGCCAGGCACAGGGCTGGGTGCTGGGGGGGGGGGGCCGTGGAGTCACAGTCAAGTGGGGCTCCCAAAATTGTTTAAGCTGCCCAGTGTGTGGTACTGTGTCTGGCAGCCTGAGCAAATGGGCCTGGAACAAAACACAGGCTGGAGTGCAACTTCTGACTCCCCCAAAACTTAACTACTAATAGCTTACTCTTGACTGGAAGCTTTCCTGATAACATAAACTGTCGATGAACATATTTTGTATGTTATATGGATTACATACTGTACTAGTGACCCAGTGCACGAAATTCATGCAGGGAGGGCAGTGTTCCTCAACCCAGTCTGCACCCTCTCCAACCTGGGACCTGTGGAATCAGGCCTAAGCTGGCAGTCAGACATCCCTCTCACAATCCGGGATCCCTGGCTCCTAACCGCTCACCTGCCTGCCTGCCTGATGGCCCCTAACCACTCTGCATGCTCGCCCCCAACTGCCCCTGCTGCCGGCCTGCTCGCCCCCAACTGCCCCTGCTGCCGGCCTGCTCGCCCCCAACTGCCCCTGCTGCCGGCCTGCTCGCCCCCAACTGCCCCTGCTGCCGGCCTGCTCGCCCCCAACTGCCCCTGCTGCCGGCCTGCTCGCCCCCAACTGCCCCTGCTGCCGGCCTGCTTGCCCCCAATTGCCCCTGCTGCTGGCCTGATCGCCCCCAACTGCCCCTTTACTGGCTTTCTCACCCCCATCTGCCCCCCACGGCTGGTCTTCTTGCCCCCAACTGCTCCCCCCTGGCTGGCCTCCTGGTCCAATTAGCTTATTACCCTTTCATTAGTATAGATTCTTACAATGAAGTGGACTAGAGAAAGGGAAATTTTATTAAGAAAATTATAAAGTTTGCAAATCCCCAAATTGTTGCCAATCCCCCAATTTTTTCCAATATGTTTACTGGAGAAAATTCATGACAAGTGGACTATGCAGTTCAAGCCTGTGCCATCCAAGGGTCACCTGTACTTAGCAAAGCAAGAGAGCAGATCCAGCCAGCTGGAGCGGCTCAGGGGCTGAGCATCGACCTGGGAACCAGGAGGTCATGGCTCAACTGCTGTCAGGGCACATGCCCAGTTGCTGATCAATGCTTCTGTCTCATCATGGATGTTTCTCTCTTTCCCTCTCCCTTCCTGTCTGAAGTCAGTAAAAAAAGTTTTGGTTTTTTTTAAGAACAGGTGCAGGAGGGGGGTCGAGCGTCGTGACTTTGAGGTGCGGCATGAGGAGGTGCTCTCCATCAAGGAGGGAAAAGGGTGCCATGGGGGTTTGGATTTGTGTTTTCTAGCCAGGGTTCAGGGGAGCCGAGCAGGCTTGGAAGAGCTGCCGAGGGGAACACTGAGGCAGTCAGTGCTGGGGGGCAACACCGCCCCTGGGGTGCCAGTCCCCCAGCAGCTCCCCTGGGGCAGGACGGGATCTTGAGGACAGATGAGCTTTGCGTTTCCTGCTTTGCGGTTCTGAAACGAGGCCCCGTGAAGGCTAAGCCGGAGAGGAAAGGGTGTGCAGACCAACACACCCTGGGCTGCTTTGCACCTGATCCTAAAGCTGCAGGAGGGTCCTCTCGGGGTGCGGCCTGGGGCCCAGCAACAGCCTTGGAAGGAAGCACTGTTGACCTTCACAAAGACAACCAAGCGGTCTGAGCAGGAAGGGGGTTCAGGTGTTCTGGCCAGAGCCTCCCCACACAGAAGGCCCAGGGCAGGGGGAGGGATGGGAACAGGTGGCAGCCAGGAGCAGGCCCTTTGGAGGTCACCCTGGTGGGAGAACAGGGACCTTTGGGAGGTGCTGGGGGGCGGGGTGTGAGGCCTCTGGCTCTCTCAGGCGGAGACCACGCCAGTCACAGGTCCAAGGTCGAGGGCTGACAGGGCACGGAGAGCCCTGAAGTGTGAGCACGGAGCCAGCCCAGGAACAAGAGCAACCCTGGAGCCTGACACCACCGCTCTCCACCCCCAGCCCTCTGGCCTCACGGACCTCAGCCAGCTGGGGTACAGCATCGGCCTGGACCTGACGCCTTGTGAGCCCAGGCCCGCCCCTGCTTGTAAGGCAGCAAGTGGCAGAGCCTTCACCCAGCAGGCGCCTCACAGGACCCCACGGCCAGGCCTTGCGCCAGTCGCCAGTCGGGGGGGTGGGGGGGGTGAGCGACACCGCTGAGCTGTCGCAGCGATGCCAACGGGGGACTGCATGGACATCGCGCCCATCTCACTAACCAAGAAGCTGATGCCCAGAGAAGGCCCTACAGGCCCCCGTCCCTCCTGCAAACCAGGGTGAGGGCTAGAGGCAGACCCCGAGGGTCCAGGCCGGGGCTCCCTTACCTGGGTCCCGAGGCCTGCTCCGGGCCTGCATGCCGCCTAACGAGGGTCCTGTGGCTGCCGCACCAGCATGGTGGCCCAGAGCAGCAGCGCAGTGTCGTGGGGGAGGGGGGACAAGAGGCCCGGCCCACCGCGCCTGCCGCCTGGGCCGCATGTATGTTTAATGATGTCTATTATTCCTGTTTTGTCTCTGGAAGAGGCTGAGCAGCTGACAGGAGCCACAAACAGCCTGGAGAGCTGGGCATCAGGCCTACGGCACTCCAGCCTGGCCCCGAGACCCCCGGGGAGCGCTTACCCCTCCTACAGGCCCAGCTGGCAGCCTCACAAAACCTGCTACCATTCACCCTGAGAGGCACTTTCTCCAGGAAGCCTTCCCTGCGGCTCAGGCATCTTAGCCTGCGGTTCAAATCCCATCTCCGCTCACGAGCTGTGCAGTGCGGGGCAGGCCACTGCCTGGGGACAGGCTGCTGCGGAGGGCCCTGCACAGGCCCTGGCACACCAGGGCTGAGAACACCTGCGACCCTCCTTGGCACCATGCCAAGACCCTCCAGCTCACCTTCCACCGTAAAGGCTACTGGCTCCCCTGTGGGAGGACACATTACAAGGGGTTCTGGGGTTGCTGCCCACCTCAGCAGCCCGGCCTCGTCTCCAGGGCACAACCCGTCCTGGAGTCCCCACATTCTTCCTAGCTTGAGCCTGGTCTGACCATTAGGCTCAATGCCCACGGACCAAACCTGGCAAGAGTTCAGAAAACGTACAAAGTTGACCTCACTCTGAACAGGAACTGTCCTCATCCTTTATTCCAGAGAGAGCCAACATCAGAGAGCTTAGAGAGAAAATAACCCAAACCCCAATGTCCCCCCAGCGGTCTGCACAGGGCCTGGGCTGCCCGGGAGGCGTGGCCCTTCAGGACCTGCCAGGCTGTGGAGGGCATGAACTGGGTCTTTAAAACCACTGACCTCTAGTTTCCATCACTGGGCAGCGGGGAGACAATAAGGGGGAAGGGTTTTTGCCCGGGGAGGCTCCTCCCTGGGCACCAGAGAAGCTGCAGGCGCAGAGGAGCCTAAGTCCCCGACAGTAACACCACCTCTGGGGCCCTGGCTGGGAAGCAAAGGGGCAGCATGCCCTGTGCCCAACCAGGGCTAGGTGCAGGGTGCAGGCCCAGGGTTCCAAACTCCGAAGCCCCACCCAAGGGGCTAGTCTCATGGGAAATGCCTCCAGCCCCCATCCCCTCCCTCAGTCCCACACACTTCACTGTCTACTGAAGAAACTTCTGGAAAAAGCAGACTTAAGAGACCCTTCCTGGAATACATATATTTGTATTCTTCCTGTTTGGGCTTCAGTGTGTCCCACTGGGTCTGACTCCCCAGGGAGACGGGTGGGTGGCCGGGCCTGGCCCAGGCTACTTCTTGACAATCTGGATGACATCTTCGTGCTCCATGGTGTGGGTCAGGCCCACCCGCTGCGGGCTGTACTTGGTGCTGGTGCCCTGGGGAAAGAGGCAGAGGGGACGTCAGATTCAGTGCTGATCCAGGCCAAGTCTGGGGAGCTGCTGCTAGAGGGAGTTCGGGGTGTGAACGCCGGAGTCTGCAGTGGGCTGTCCCAGCACCAGCGACACCACAGGCCTCAGACAGCTGGACGCCCCAGGGGTCTGATCACCTCTGGGTCCTAAGATGGAGAGGCCTGTGTCCAGTTTAGGGCAGCATGCACCGGTGGAGTGGGAGACACACACACGCGGGCCCACATGGGAACACAGGGACGCTGCATAGGAGTGTGGGCACCGTGCTCCCTCCCGCCCCAGGGCGATGCTGGGCATGCCGCCCACCCTCACTCACCCACACCAGCGCATACTTGAACTGGCTGGCAAGCGACCGGTGGATGCGGTGGCACTAGTGGGAGGACAGGAGAATCAGCAGGGAGGTGACGTTCCATCCAACCCCACCCAGCAGTCCCCAAGGCAGGCCCCACCCAGCAATGGCCTCATCAGGGACACCTGCCCCTCCACACAGCCTCACTCATGGCCAGTCTGCCAGGGGCTGGGGCTGGCTGGCTGTCAGCGCCCTCTGCCCACCTTGCCTGATAACAGCCCTGCCAGATGCTTTCAGGCACCACACCTCAGCCTGGAGTCGCCGTGCTTGGTCACCGTCTCTTACGCCTTCCGCCCACAGCTGGGACCCGGGCCTCCCACAGCACAACATCCACCCTCCACTTCAGCCTGTGGGCGTCGGCATTCCCAGGTGGAAAGGAAGGTCATGGGAATCCCAGCTCTTCCCTGGAAAACCTGAGCCTCCGGCGCTGGACGGGTACAGTAGAGGTGGGCCAGGGAGAAGATGGGCAACGCTGCCTCTCCTCCCGCGTGCCCACAGACTTTCAGGCCCTGGTCAGGGCCCGAATGCCTCAGGCCAGCTCTGTGGGGACAGAGGTAGACGGGGGGTGGGGGTGGGGCCTGCAAGAACATTTCCTAACGAGCCACCCCGATCCGGCCTTCTCCGGGTGAGTGAGGATGCCACGGCCGCGCGGAGGGTGCTGCTGCAGTGACAGCCACAGACATCACCCAGCCATTCCAACACTCGCCGTTTTCTAGACCAGAAAAGGACATCTGATGGCCCAGAGGTCAGCTCTGGCCTGCAAATGGGCTTTAAGTTTTATTCAGTTTGCCAAACAACAAAAGTACACCCACTGGCCAAGTCTGCAAAGCCTCTTTGCTCAGGGATCCTCCGGGGCCTGCGAGCTCTGGGGCACGGGCTGGCGCTACGGACACGGCAGGGGCTCTCCGGCGCCCAGGCCCCACCAAGCCTAACGGGTCCGGCGCTGCGGAGCGGCACTTGTCTCCTGCGCTGGGCATGAGTGAAAGTTCACGCACGGCCATCTCGTCAAAGTGGGAGAGCACGTTCCTTTGGGGAGGGAGACTACTGCGCCTCTCACTTCTGAGGGCCCAGCATGGCGGCCCAGGACTCCTTTGCAGGCCAGGCCTTGGTCAGCTCAGTGAAGGCACCAGGGCTGGGCCAGACGGACTACGAAGGCCCTGGGAGGGCGGGCCGTCACCCCAGATGAGAACAGAGGCATAGGGAGGCTGAAAAGGTTGAAAATCGTGGAGCTTGAGGAAAACAAAAGCCCAACAAGATGGCTGTGTGACCTGGAGCTCTCGGCCTAACACCCGTTCTTCTACGTCCCGAGGTACCTTCCCTGGAAGATGGTACAGACACACACCCAGGGGAGAGGCGACCCTGTGCCTCCAACAGAGCCCCAGACACAGAAGGGCACCCTGCACACCCGCTCTCCTGCCGGAGGGCTTCTCCTGCACCCACTCGGCTCACCTGCTGCGAGACCTTCTGGGCTCCCTGTAGACCTGGTGCCACCTCTCCCTACTTACTCCCCTAATGTGCGACTGCTTGGCTCTGAGACTGGGCATCTGGCACCTGCTGACCCCAAAGGACCTTAGTTCTGGCAGAAACTGGGTCTACTTTGCTGATGCTCAACAAATTGTGTTGAGTGAAGAAAGCATTCAAAGCCGCCCTGGGCCGAGGGCAGGATGTGGAAGCAGGGAGGGGCAGGACATGCCGGGGATGCACGGGGACCCGAAAACCAGCAGGGGCCAAGGGCATGGGAGGTGTAACTCCAAGTCCTAGGCCTGTGTAGGGAGACACGACTTAAGAGGACGCAGCAACACCTGGGCAGTAGCCGCCTTGACAGAACACCCTGGTGGCTCTTGGCGCCCACAGCACCGGGCAGTGAGGCCCAGTTTCCTGGACAGCTGCCATGTCCCGGCCAGATGCCAATTGTCGTGCACAACCCCCTGCTGTGGGCAGCACCATCCTGGGTCCAACACCAGGGCCTGCCCATGGCACTGGGCACTGCAGCGGGTCCAGGACTTCAGGCAGGACCTTGCTCCCAGGGGGCAGAGAGCTCCACGAACACCTCATGCAGGCAGGTCTCAGGGACTCACCACGTGCTCCACGGAGGCCCCTCTCCGGAGGATGATGGCGTCTGTGAAGTCCGGCCTCTCTGCACAGGGAGAGACGGGGTGGGTGTGAACCAGTCATGGCCCCACGCTACGCGGTCCTTCCCACAAGGAACAGAGGCCCTCCCAGTCTCCAGCCTTGGGCTAGCCTCCCTTTATTTAGCATAGATAGCCTCATTGTAGAGGCCCATGCAATCTCCTACAACCTTGACCTTATTACAGATCGAGATAAATGCAAGTCCAGGATTCAAACTGCCTGCAACCCAGTCAGCCATGAGAGCTGAGACCTGTGAAGCATCTGGAAAGGACTGGCTGACATGACAGCTCCTGGCATCCAGTCAGGGACAGCCACAAGCTCCCCTCGCTTATAGGGTCAGGAAAAATGGCAGGAACTTAGCAGCCGGGTCCCTGAGCACAGGGTGGGGCGCGGAAAAGCTCCTGCACATGCGTCACCTCAGCCCGACGAGGGGCCTGCACTGTGGGGGAAGTCAGGAGGGGTCACCGCTGCAGCTGTGGGGAACTAAAGAGCAGCCTCTATCCCACTGCCCCTCCCCCAGCCCACAGGGCACCCTCAAGACTGGTAGTCTCAGAATTTGACATTCTTTGTCACAAGGGCTCAGGCCGAGGCCTCTACCAGCCTGGGGTGAGGACAGCGCCCGTTCTGAGACGGGAGAAAAGTGGAGCTGTGCACAACACAGGCAGCGTGTGGCAGCCCAGGGGAGGGTGGGGCTGATTCTTGGCTGAGACTGCGCGACTCACGTCCTCTCTTCTTGGTGTAGATGCAGGTCAGAGCCAAGTACTCCCAAAGCATTTCAAGCAAGTAGTCCAGGTTCAGCTTCATGCCACAGCTGCCAGAGAGGACGGTGCAGTCAGAGGAGCCCCGTGGGCTCAGAGGCCAGGAGCACTGCTCTCCCACTGTGGCAAGGGACGGCCTTGCCTCCACATGGCCGGGCACAGGCACCAAGGCATGTGGCCCCTGGAGCCTGTGAGCACCAAGCTCCAGCTGGTGGCAGCATGACCTTCAGCGCCAGTGCCTCTAGTCAGCAATCAGACCACGCCAGCAGAGCTCAGCGTCTCCCTGGGGCCACAGCTGCTCTCTGCAACAGACACAGGGACCTGTTGTGTGAAGCCTGCCGCGAGGCTGTGATGGGATGGCAAAATCCAGAGTTTGCCTTCTTCTGAGAGGTGGGAGGGGCTTCCAAGTGTCCAGGGCAGCCCCACAGGGATTTCAGCGCCAAGGGTTGGGGTTGTGGTCATTAACGGTGTCTTAGCCGGCACCTCTAGCTCAATGCCCCTCTCCTGGCCCCATCCGCAGCTGTTCTAAGCCTGATGAGCAGGTAAAAATGCTCTCACAGCCCACAGATGGGCATAAGGGTGCCTGGGGTGTAGCAGGTGGAGAGGAGCTGAGTTGTTCTAGGGAGGGAGTTGGCCCTGCTGCTCTTTGCAGCAGTTGGCAATGCCCAGGAAATGGTCCTCGCGCTTGCATCCCATCATTTGCACAGTCACCCCCACCTGGTCCCTGAGCATCTTCCTCCCCGTAAGCTAAGCCCCACTGTGAAGCTACAGAGCACCTTGTTTGAGCTGGGAAACCAGCAACGTGGAAGCCACGAGTCAGTGATGACAGGAAGTGACACGGTCATCAGAGTGCAGGAGGCCCCAGAATGCAGTCCTCAAGGGCAGGGAGCCACGGTCAAGGATGGCTGTGTCCACCTAGTAACTCCAGCTCCCTTTCCCCTCTGTTCTCTGCTGACAGAGCCACATCGTCCAAAGCATTGGGAGCACCAGCTTACAGCTGGGCTTCCCGGGGGGCTGAGTTTAAGTACTATGTTATGAAGCCTCTTAACCATTCCTAACCTCTTACCTTGACGGACAAAACCCGTTTTCTTAACCAGAGCCCACCCCACGTCACCCACACTGTCCATGTCACTCAGGGTGGGACTGAGCTAAGGTCACCAGCAACTGGGAGGGTCTCCTGTGCCAGGCTGTGCACGGAGGAGGCGGCAGGGAGGCCTCACTCTCAGAAAGGACGGCAGAGCCTCACCTGATGACCACACTGTTGGGTTTCCGGGCCAGGCGATCCACTTCTTCCATTGAGATCTGGTCAATTTTGTTATAAACCTGGGATTGAGAGGTGGAGGTGGGGGATGGGGAAGGAAAGAAACAAGAGGACAGGAAAGGGTCCCACGCAGCCACAGCCCTGCCTGAGGCTCCTCCCCTGCACAGCAGGCCCGGGGCTGATGCGGAGCATCCTCCCTCCACAATGCAATGATGCGGGAGCTGAAAGGTCTGGGCCGCTGGAGCCCAAAAGGAAAGGCTGGGCCAGAACCATGTCAGCGAGACGTGTGCGACTCAAGGAGGAGGGCAGAGACAGCTCTGCGCCTCGCCTGAGTCCCGGAGGCCCAGGAAGTGTGGCCTGGGGCAAGGCGCCCTCCACAGGGCAGGGGCGGGACTTGTACACTCACATACAAGCAGGGCATGTACACCCGGTTGCCCACGATCACGTCGATGAACTCGTCCGGGGAGCAATCCTCTCGGAAGAGCACTTCTGCATTGAAGATCTCTGAGGGGCCGGGTTAAGGGCACAGTACGCACTAGCAGCCCTGGTGCCCAGCCAGCCAAGGACCCGACACAGCCCATCAGGGAACAGACTGGGAGCCCTCTCTGCTCGCAAGGTTTTATAAGATTTTAAAGTCTGGAGAACCCCTCATTCTTCTTTTCAAAAGAAGCCACATGTAAAAGCTGCAATCACCAGTTCAAATCTTCACTGTTGGGCAAGAGTCTACTTGCCGGAACCCCCAAGCGCCTCAGAGGAGCCAGCTTCAGTGTCAGGAGCAGCTGAGAGCTCTGGTCTCACTCACCTGCCCTGTGAAACCTCCTCTGGTGCATCTGCCTTCACCTGCACACCTCCAGTGACGAGGCCTGGCCCCTCCAAGGGGGCTCTGTTCCCTCATGAGCTTTCCCTGTGCTGAGCTTGCCTTCGCCTCTGCCACCCTGTCCTCTGGAGTCCCAAAGCCCGCCTATCTGCCCCTGGGGCTCCCTGAGGCTTCTCCAGACCAGGAGGCTGTTGCCCTTGCTGTCGGTCGCATCACCCTTCCAGAGGTGGCTGGCCGCCACAGCACCTAGCAGCCTTCCAGGAGCCAGGAAACCAGTCCAGGGTGTGGCTATCTGACACGCCTGCCTCAGTGCGCAGGAGGCGGAGACAGGCACCCCAAGCTGCAGCTGCTCAGAACCCGCTCGGTGCAGGCGCGTCAGGAGGCCTGGGAGTCTGCTGTGACCCTGGCCACAGGGCCTCAGGCTGTGGAGGCTCCTCCCGCATCGCTCCTTCAGCAAGGATACTGTACTCGTGCAGGATCAGCTGCACCAGCTTTTCTGAGCACTGCGTCAGCGTGACTGTCGAATTAAAGGAGATGCCACCGCCTTTCTTGGGCTGGAGGAGAAAGGAAAGGAGAGCTGCTGGTAAGGGTCAGCTGCAACTACCCACATGCTTAGCTCCTGCCTGACGCAGCCCACAGACCCCCATCTCCCCCCCCACCCTGCCCACCCCCGCAGCCTGCAGGCGATGGGCCTTACCTTGAAGTAGATGTTAGGCTTGTGTTTGTTGAGGCGGATGCCCACCGACTCCAGTTCCTTCTCCAGCAGAGACCTGGGCAGAGGCCCACGAGCCTTCACAGGTGCCCAGAGGCAGGCTGCGCAGCTTCCACGTAAACAGGAAGCCCCTGCCCACCCAGGCCAACACCCTCCTCTACATGCCCCGTGCAACCTGGACCTTCCTTCCCAACAACCCTGGGCTGCAGAGGAGCTCTGGGCCCTCTGTCTAGTCCAGGGCAGACTGGCCAGAGGCCGGGACATGAACAAGGGTTTTGTTACTTGGGGCTGGGCTCTGGCAGCGACTAGGGCACTGGGCCTCCGCAAGCAGGAGGTAGAGCCAGGCCATGCTCCATTAGCCGTGGACGGCCCATGCTGCCAGGGCTCCCGATGCTGGAGGTGAGCCTCCTGGAGAGGACACACCAGGCAGAGTGCATGGGTTCATCCTGGGGACAGTCCTGCCACTACTGCCATGCAACAGGGCCCAGCACCACTCAGACCGTCCGCCATGAGCTCCAGGGCCTTCCCAGACACGTCAGCCTGCCCCCCTATCCCACCCCGCGGACCTCTGCACCTCTCCCTTGGTGGCATCCAGCATCATGATGACGACGTCAGCTGTGCGTGCCACAGCAATCACCTGCCGGCCACGGCCTTTCCCTGGACAGGCAGAAGGGTCATGGTTACATAGTGACATAAGCAGGACCCATGTGACCCCGACCCAGCCCACAGCACCCGACTCCTGTCCTTTACAGACCTGCCATGGTGTCTGCCACCTGCCACCTCCCAGGCTATGATTTCTTTGGCATTTTTCTTTAATTGAGATGCTCTCTTACTTGTGGAGACTTGTTTTAGAAGAAAATTCAACATCACCACCTTAGGAGGGGTGACATCCTCCTCCAGGCCCTGTGCTAAGAGCTTCATGAACATTTCCTCACTTAATCCTCAAAACTATCCCATATGCTTGGTGTTATCATGCCCATTTTACAGATGAGAAAATCGAGGCTTGGCTTAGAGACACTCAATCAGTTGCCGACAAACACAAAGCCAGTGTGGTGCCTGGACGTGGACCTGTCTGCGCTGTCTAGAAGACAGGGCGACGGAAGGCCCACCAGGCAGCATGATCACAGGAGACCACACAGGAGGAGGTGCCTCAGGGACGGCCACGGACAGGCCAGGCCTCGTTAGTACGAGACGATCACAGAGGTCGGGCACCTCGCCAGTGTCAAAGTCGGCGACCAAAGCTGCAAGGCTCTATGCAGTGTGTTTCAACGATGCGCTGCCCCCCTTCTGAGAATGAGGGTGACATCCACTCCTCAGCTCCTCCTGCCTCCAGCCAGCACACTTCCCCACAGGCGGCCGGGCCACCTCAGACTCCTCATATGCTGGCTGGGATGGCATGGGCACCATCACCACCACTAGCCAATTCGAACCTGCAGGACCTCAATGCCACGGTGCCAGCAGGGCATGGGAAGGCACTAGGAGAGATGGCACTGGACACCTAGGGAGGAGGCCCCACTGCCAGCCCAAGCGGGCTGCACACAGACAGCTCTATCCCAGCCTGCCCCTCAGCAGCTGAAAAGTCAGGGAGGCAGACCCTTCCGCTCTCTGCCCCAGCGCCCCTCCTGCTATGGACAGGAAATGAGGGCACTCCCTGAGCCACACGGCTGTCTGAGCAGTAAGTGGGATAATGGTCAGCACAGAGCTGAGCAGCCAGCAGCTGGTAACCATCGCTGCAAACACTGGATGCAGCCACCTGCCACCAGAAGCCATAGGCATGTTCCCATCTCAAAAAAACAAAACAAAAAAACCCCAAAAACCTGAAAAAAAAAACCCAAAAACCAAACCCCAAACACAGGACAGGACTAGGAGCACAGTCTGAGATCACCAGCTGAGAAGTGCCCATCCCTCCCAAGGCAGTGGAGCACAGGGAGGGAAGCAGGGTTTGAACCTGTCTGGTTAGCTCTGCAACCTTGGCAAGGCATTTCACTGCCTCAGTTTCCTCGGCTTTAAGTTGGGTTTCTCAGGACTCTAATGGGCCAGACCCCTTAAGTCCAGAGCACTGAGTGATGTGAGGAATTGTGAGCCCCACCCATCAACCCTCAACAGTCACACCCGACTTCAACAGTGAGGCTTCCTGCATCCTGAGCGAGAAGGCGGGCCTGGGTGCCCAGCTCGCACCTTGTGCTGCGCCTTCAATGATTCCAGGAAGGTCCAAGAGCTGGATGTTGGCTCCTTTGTACTAGGATGCAGAAGAGAGGACGGTAAGGTGAGGATGGGACACGGGCAGGGCCTGCCTAAAGCCAGGACACCTACAAGAGCCTGCAGCTAGGGGCTGCTGAACCCCAGGGCCAGCCTCCATGGCTGTGTCTGAGCCTCGTCACTTCCTGTAAGCTGGGCCACCTGAGAACTCTACCTTACAATCCCACAACACTCATGCCAGACGGCAACAGCTCTTCACAGGTAAAGTGCGTCACCGTGAGAGGCTCAAGGCCGCAGAACCCAGCAGCACATGGCTCCGAAGCCTCATGGGGAACTGGATCCAGCCATGTAGCAACAAGTGACCGAGCTGGGGGGGAGGGGTGCGAGAGCAGAGCACAGGCGCCCAGAGAGCTGCCACACACTGGCCTGTTCCTGGGACCAGTTGGTGTGCACGATGGGCTAGGCATCTCTGGGGTCTCAGCAGCCAGAATCCCCGGAGGCGCCAGTGCTTCAGGGCACACCGGCTCAGGACAGACAAACACATAATTGAAAACACAAGCACACGCCCTTGCCCCTCCTGGGGTCCAGCAAGCTCCCACTTACTTCAATGACCCCTGGGATACACGTCAGGGTTGTGAATTCATAGGATGCAGCTTCACTGGCTGTGGAGGTCATCAGGCTCAAGAAGGTGGACTAGGAGAAAAAGCAAGTCATTGTGTGAGTCTTGTCCCTTCTCCCTGGAGAAGCCCCACAGCTGCAGGCAGCAGCGAGATCCCCTCCTCTCCCCCGCTGGTGATGGGTACGTGAAGAGAGCAATAGCTGGAAAGTTGTCTCAGGCCCCGCCGAGGTGGAGATGGGCACCAGAGGACCCCTCTGTTCCTCAGTGGTCCAAGCCTCTCTCAGGTGGGCACAGGGACCTGCTTCTCAGTGCGTTCTTCCCTTAAATCAGGGGCCCTTCCCAGCTCCACAAAACCCTGGACCATCTTGGACCCCAGAGAACTTCAAGCAGGTGACAGCCCACGGCACTCCGAGTGGCTGCTCCCCCGGGAGAGGCGAGCTGTGCTGGGAGAGCCTGACCTTCTGGGTCAGACAAAGCCCAGTGGGAGGAGGGGGTGAGCTGGGAGGAACCTGGTGGAACACTCATGCCATTGTCCGCTTGGGATGGGGCTGCGGCTTGGCGAGGAGACAGACAGGCCTCGGACCTGCCTCTGCTGGGGGACCCTGGGCAAGAAACCACATCCTCAGGCTTCAGTCTTCACATGCAGAGTGGGCATCCATCCCATCTCTTCCTGAGGGACTGCATGGGGATTAATAGAGGTAAGGCACGTGGTATACTGAGTCCAGGGCACAGCCAGACCAGTGCTGGACGCTGAGGCCCAGAACTCAAGCAAAGCAGTGGGCAGCACCAGGAAAAAACCCAGCCCTGGCCTCAGGCGCCCATCTGGTCAGCACAGCACCTGACACAAGCTTGATGCGAAATTCTGACTGGGATAGTACTGCCTAGATCTGGAGCTGGTGCCCTCGGGACTCTGCCCCTCGCTGGCAGGCAGGAGGCTGGGGGCACACCTCCCTCACACGCCCTCAGGCTGAAACCTAGAATGGGGCATGTGAAGGAAACACAGGCCTCAAATCCAGAAACTCACTGCCCTGGGAACCTCCTGAGGGTGGGGGAGCACAGCAATGGCCCTAAGACACAGAATGGTCTGGGTGACCCCCCCAAGTCCAGTTTGGCCTCTGCCAGAGAGCCTGGATTCCCAACAGGGCGACGGGGTCTGGCCACAGGCCCCAGACTCCCAGAGGCAAGGACCTTGGAGACTAGAGGGGCTTCTCAGCCTGTGCTTCTCGCCTGGAAAGGAAGTCTTGGGTAGGATGGAAAGTGAAATCGAAAGAAAAGAGTAAAATTCATGAGCCCATAATCACACCAGAAGAGCTGAAGCCTGGAAACCTTTACTTGTCACCTGGGGGACAGCTGTGAGCTCAGCATCGGTCTGTCCTGCCTTTCCAGGTGAAACTCTCCCAGAGGAACCAAGCTCCCCACATGGAGGAGAGAGCGGCTACTTTACAAGGCACATCAGCTGCCAACAAAGAAAGGAGTAAGAGAACTAGAAAACAGCTACGTTACAAACACGAATAAAACCCCAGGCAAGGACAGGTTACTGGGCCCAAGGATGCTGACAGGCCTGATTTCTGCGAGCCGCCCAGCAGCCCCTGCAGGTGACCTTCCAGTGTGCTGGTGTGGGGGAAACACAGCTACACGCAGGGGACACAGGTGTGCTCCCCTTAGCGCGGGGCCCTGGAAACGCAGCTAGCCCTCGGGGGTGTCTGCCATGCCCATTATCCACTGGTGAACCTGGCCAACACAGTCCAGCCCCCAGCTCTCGGGACAGCGCGCAGAGGCGGACAAGCTGCAGCACACCTCGAGGAAGCAAGCAGACCTCGGACATAAGCGTTCCGTCGGACAACTGGCCTGGTCTCTTCAGTGAGGCAGGGTCATGACAAAGGGGCTGATCTAGGTTAAAGCAACTTTCCTGACAGCACACAGGGGGTGCATGTGGCCAGAGTGGGTCCTAGTTTGGAAAGACCAGTTGCAAAGGTCATTTGGGGTAACTACTGATTCGACTATAGTCGGGGCGTTGGGTGATCCCTGGGTCACTGTTAATTTTGTTTAGTATGCTATGCCAGTTTGCAGCTAAGCAGGACATTTTTCTTGTTTGTTGGAGATACAAGCTAAAATATTTAGAGGTGAAGGGCCATAAAGCATGACACCTGTAATTTACTCCCAAGTGGTTCAGTCAGAACAAAAACACCCCCCCCTCCAAAAAAAACACACAGTGATAGAGCAATATGGCAAAGTGCCAGTCAGTGATGCATCCAGAGGGGGCAGACTGTACTTGCTCTTTCACCTCTTATGCCTGTTTGAACTTTTTATTATATAGAATTGGGAAAAATGAAAAAAGAATAGGAAAGACGAAACCCGGAAACCATGCCAGGATTGAAGACTGCGAGGGTACTGGGCTGGCAGAGGGCATACTTGGGAGAAGTCCCGCCCCTTGGGCAGAGGGGCCCCTGCAGCGGAGGTCTGCTCCTTCTGAGGGGCTGGAGCAGGAGGCCCCTGAGTGGCTGTGTCTGGCTTTTGTGAAGCGGGTGAGTCATGAGCACCCGCCACTAAAGGCTGGAAAGCTGCATGCCAACAGGCTGCTCAGATTTTACGGGAGGGATAAACTGCCAAAGGCTTGAAGGAATAGGAGCTGCAGACAGAAGCTTAGGGTCCCTTTACCTGACTCAGATGGTTACTAAAATGGCACTGACATTTCCTGAGCCCACACCATTGGAGGACAAGGATAAAATGACGGTAAAATCCAACTAGGGTATGTGCCTGAAGACTGAAAAGCACTTAGATGCACCAGGAAGGAATCCTGCCACAGACTCTGCAGCAGAGCCTGGTCTCGGTCCAGCCTGCACCCGCGCCAGCATGCACACCCAGCTCAGCCCGGCACTGTGGAGAGTGGGCACATCACACGCCTAGAAAACATCCCCATCGGACCCAGATGGAGTCAGCTGGGGTTTCTTCGGTGCGTGACTGGCCAGGCTGATGGCTGCTTAGAAACCCTGAAGCCGCAGCTGCTGTGCCTGTGCTAGGAATGCTTCCTGCAGAAACACCAGTTCCAGAGGCAAAGCGGCGAGCAGGAGCATTCACCACAGCACCAGGGCTGCAACCAAAGCCTGGGCGGCCTGGCCACCACCATTGTGGGGGCGGAGGGAGGGGAGCTGTTGGTGATCACATGACCACAATATGGCGTTTCAGGAAGCTGTTCAGAGATGAGAGGATATACAAGATGAGCCTGAAGCATGTTGCAGCATCAGAAGTACGGAAGTGCTGAATAAACACAACAGGAGTTTGTCAAAGAGCCAACTGAAATAGCTCCAAAGCTAGAAGAATCTGAGTAACATTAGAACTCAAGTATACAACAAACTCCTATGAGTCCATACTGACATAAATAAACAATTAAATAAAATGGGAGAGAAGAGACAAATCTCATGTACGAACTCTGAATAATTTGTGTAGCCACGCCCCCTCAAAAAGATGGAGCTAACTCCTCCCCATAGTGAACTGCACACAGTACCATCCCTTCTAAAAGGACATGAGAACGTGAGAAAAACCGTGAGTTCACAGAGGAGGACAAACTCGCCCTCACCAGGTGGTCAAGGTCAACATCAACTGATGATGTGAGAAAAATGGCACTTCACTCCTGTGGCATTCCTCCCACAAACCCATAACCCAGTTTAAGCATGAGAAAAGGTCAGATAAACCCCGTGGAGGGACTTTCTACAATACCCACTAGCACTCCTCAAGACGGCCAGTCATCCAATCAAGGCTAGTCTAAGGAGAGCCGAGAGGATAGGACCTCTGAGTGCAACGTGGGCTCCCAGGGCAGGACAACAGAACTCTGCAGCAGCCGGGTGTGAGGCAGGAAGGAACTCTGTGCTGGCTTGGCAGCTTCTTTGTAAATCCTTGACTCTTAAAAAGCTGGGCAGCTCAGTCCCTTTTCTGCTCAAAACTCTTCCATGAGTTTATCTTATCCCACACTCAAATGTTAAGTATGAATTTCACACTAAACTAAGAAGCTTACAGAAGAAACCTAAAAAACTCTGCAGTGGCTCCTGCTTCACCCTACTTCACTCAAGGCCAAAGCTGTATGACGGCTCCAAGGTCATCCACCCTCTGTAATGTGTCTCCCACTGCTGCTCACTCAGACCTGGCTGCCTGGCTCCCTTAAACACAACAACCCCCCAACTACAGGCCTTTGCACCCACTGCTCCCTCTGTCTAGGATGTTCCTTCCCAGGGCCCTGCAAGCTTCCATACAACCTTCAGGCCTCTGCTCAAATCTCTACTCACCAGGGCAGCCTTTCCCCGATCCCAAGCAGAAAGTGGTGGGAGTACAGTCCCCACCCGCCATTCGCTGTCCTTTCTCTCCCGAGAGGGGGGATCTATGTGGGCAGGGACAGAACTCTCTCACTCCCTGCTGCATCTTCAGCAGCTGGCACGTGGTGCACACTCAATGAATGTGCACAACCGATGAGTCAGATGGAATGGAGCTATTTCTGCTAAAGCAGAAAGGAAGTTCTCCGTGTTAGGATGATACAGGGGTGGGGTGTGATCCTGGGGGAGGCTGGATCTTCTGCCCCTGGAGCTAATCCAGAGGGGAAGGGAGAAGAGCCGCAGTCGCTCTGAAAGGAGACAACCTGCCTTCCTCCCCAAGGCCCACCATGACCGTCACTGACCTTACCCACAGAGGGAAATCCAATCAGTGCCACGCGGGCATCGCCCGACTTCATGACATCGAAGCCCTCTCCTTTGGATGAGGCCGATTTGGATGGTTCTAGGAGCTGGGCCCGATACTTGGCCAGTTTTGCTTTCAGCAAGCCCAGGTGGTATTCGGTGGCTAAAGGACAAAAAGCAAGACAGAAGGTAAATGTCTAAAGTATCCAAGCCCTTTGAGTCAGGTGGGGCCTCACATATCACCAAGTGCTAGCCAGGAATGTCAGACCCAATGGCAACCATTGTGAAGATCAGGAGAGAAAAATACCATCCCTCTGCTGAAAACGCCCCCTTGGCCGCTCACTTCATCTGTATATATAAAAGGCTAAGTGATTGTCTGTATATATAAAAGGCTAAGTGACTGGTAGCTATGATGTGTACTGACCACCAGGGGGCAGACACTCAACTCAGGGGCTGCAGTGATGCACACTGGCCATTTAAAAATAAACAGCAGCAAAGACCTGGTGCCGACAAACGAACACTCGGCTTCCTCCAAGTGGGATGCAGGCCCCGCCACCACCCTGGAGTGAGGCCCCACCAAATCACAGCCAATGCTGCCAAGACCCCACGGCGCACAATGCAGCCCACTGCCCAGCCCGGAAACAGTTGCTGTGGGCACTGGGTAATGAAGTCACGTCGCAATGCCCTGCTTCCTCTTCCTAGTGACTAGCCTTCTTGGAATTTCTCAGCGCAGGAACACAACTTGCTTTATAGCCAGGTGCAAAAATTTCAGAGTTTAACCAAATGTCTGTGAAGTGTTTTCCCCGTGCCTCATCTCATTTGACCCTTACAGAAGTCCTGGAGTGGGTAGATAGGAGACTCAGTGAAATCCTATTTTCTTTTCATTAGTCAGAAAATGGAGGTTTAGAAAGCTTAGAAACCTGAGCCGACTGAAAAGAAGTAAGAAATGGTGAGCCTTGAAAATGACTTCAGGTTTTCTCACTGCACAGAATATATTCAAACACGGCTGCAGTTAAATGTTTTACCCTTTGTTCTCCCTGCATGATCTACAATATAATCTGCTTCCTATTGACATTTATTGCTGTGTTGCTGACAATTATGTGAAGGAGAAATTGAGGTGCTTCACTGGCTGGAAAAAGTTTAGCTACATCAGAAAGTATGTCTAATTAAGCAAGTTTACTCTATATCTATAAAAGGCAAAGTTGACTTGTACATGTGCAATACATATAAAGCTCTTGCTGATGCCAATCGCACGCAAGTGTTTCGATCTGTCACTGTTGATCATTTGGTTGACACTTCTATTATAAAGGGCCAATAGCGATATTAAAATATTCCTTCTAATTAATTTCTTTTCAATGTGCATAAATCCATGCACTGGGCCACTAGCCTTATATAATAAAACTCTAATATGCAAACTGACCAAACAGCAGAATGACCGATCGCTATGATACGTACTGACCACCAGGGTGCAGATGCTCAACGCAAGAGCTGCCCCCTGCTGGTCAGTGCATTCCCACAGGGGGAGTGTTGCTCAGCCAGAAGCCAGGCTCACAGCTGGTGAGTGCAGCAGCGGAGGCCGGGAGCCTTTCCTGCCTTCGTGGCAGCACTAAGGACCTCTCAGGGGTCCCAGATTGTGAAAGGACGCAGGCTGGGCTGAGGGGACCCCCCTCCCCAGGCATGAATATCATGCACCAGGCCTCTAGTTTATAATAAAAGTGAGTTTTCTTATTGAGGCCTCAAGACCCCATGTCAGTGGTTCTCAGTGGGTCCAGCAACACTCCCTGAGGGCTTTCTAGAAATTCCTAGGGTTGTTTTCCATTACCATTCTGATGGTGAAGCCAAGGGCCCTACCAGGTGTTGAGTCAGTCCAGCACAGTCAAGAATTTCCTGTGTCCCATGTGACTTTTCATGTCCCAAAGGCATCCAAAGAAAAAACCTGGTTAGGATCACAGGAGCCTGAAATCTGACTGCTTCACACACACACAGGGGTTTTCTGAGTGTGAATAAATGATGAAATTTCCAGGAAAAACGCCTGTGCGTGTTCAAGGAAGACTCCAGCACGTTTTGTTTGAAACTTTACCAGGAAGGCGACCAGGCTAATCAGAGGAAGCCACCATCTTGGGATGCTATGCCACCAACAGGGAAGCCCCTTGCAGGGAGGCACTAACACAAGATGCCTGCACGACCTGCACGACCTGCACTGTGTCAGCCACAGCCCCATTCCACTCAGAGGTACAAGCACCTCACTGCCTCTTTATCACTTCATTACAACTCGGCTGTGGCCCAATATTTGCATATTGAAATACCCACTATTTTTATTAGAAATTACTTTCCTCTTTCCCCTCCTTTATATTACTATTAGGGCATTCTATTGATATTTCTCAAATTCTTTGTGTACGAAAGTTATACTATTGATGGGGAATCACATTCCAGAACAGTAAAGGGGGTATTATGAAGTCTTCGCTATAAACGGTGGCTGGGGCTGACATTAAGAAGCAGGGCCCTAGGTGACCCGGTCCCCGGCTACTTCAACAACATCTCTTACCACTCCGCTTTTATTTACTACCCTAGGGGCCCGGTGCATGAAATTCATGCACTGGGGGGTGGGGTGGCAGTTCTTCAGCCCAGCCTGCCCCATCTCACATACTGGGAGCCCTCAGGGGGTATCCTACTGACGGCTTAGGCCCACTCCCTTCTTCCCTTGGGGAGCGGGCCTAAGCCTCAGTCTGGCCTCCCTTTGTGGGAGGCGACCAGGCTAATCAGGGGAAGCTACCAGCCCCATCACCCCGCTGCTGCATCCACTGCCAGTCACCACAGCCACCAAGGTATTTTCATCAACATGGACTCCAGTCCCTTCATCATGAAAAATTACAACTTTCTTTAGCATTTTCAAGATGTGTCTTTCATAGGATATGACATTTCTTTCTTTTTTTTAAATCCTAACCTAAGGATATGTTTCCATTGATTTTTAGAGAATGTGGAAGAGAAGGGAAAAACAGAGAGAAACATGAAAGTGAGAGGAACACTTTGATTGGTTGCCTCCTGCATATGCCCTGACCTGAGCCCCGGCCAGGGAGGAGCCTGCAACCTAGGTACATGCCCTTGGTCAGAATTGAACCCAGACCTTGCAGTCAGCAGGTTGAGGCATTATGCACTGAGCCAAACCGGTTAGGGCAGGATATGACATTTCTTAGCCCTCCAGCAGTAGACCTTCATTTTTTTTCTCCAGGAGTATGATGGAAAAATCCTAGATCGCCTTTTTGGATTCTTATTACCCAAGTTACTAAGAATATTACCAGTGGTATACAGGGAGCTTAGCCAATGCGAGGTCAGAAAAGATGTTTCCTCTGTAGTTCACTCCAATCACTGGCTCCACCCCTGCCCCTCCAACCCCAGCTCCACCCCTGCCCAGGCCTGTAAACCTCTGGCCTAGGCTGCAGGCCTGGGCAGAAGACGCCCAAGCCCTTCCGATCACCTGCTTCACAGAGCCCAGGCCTCTGCGATTACCAGCTCTGATCCTGGCCCCTGCCATCACCAGCTCTGCCCTTGCCTCACTGGCAGCCTCTGGCCAAGGCTGCAGGCCTGGGCAGGGGACCCTCAGACCCCTACTTTGCCTGTTCCACCAGTGCCCAGACCCCTGTGATCGCAGGCTCCACCCCTGCCCAGGCCTGAGGCCTCTGGCCCAGGCCTTATGCCTGGGTAGGGCACCCTCATACCCCTCTGAGCACCGGCTCCGCCCTTGCCCATGCCTGAGGTCTCTGGCGAAGGTCTCAGGCCTGGGCAGGGGACCCCCAGCCCCCTCTGATTGCCTATTCTGCCCCTCAGGCCCCCTGCCTCCTCTGCCACCTGCCTGGCTAACAGGCCTGACCACTTCAGTGGTGGGGCTGAGCTGGATTGGGCACCGCCATCTTCTGGCCATGGGGGCAGTCATATTTGTGATGGAGCGGCACCTAATTTGCATATTACTCTTTTATTAAATAGACTAGGGGCCCGGTGCATGAAATTAGTGCACTGGGGGGAGGGGCGCACTGGTGAGCACACACTGCCAGGCTGCAGTGGACAGCTGGGGTGAGGAGACTGGGTGCCGCCATCTTGTGGCTATGGGCATGGCCATCTTTGTCTTGGAGTGATGGTTAATTTGCATATTACTCTTTTATTAGATAGGATTCCAGCCACAGTGGCTTTCTCAGCATATGCTGACCCCATTCCTGCCTCTGGACCTTTGCATCTGCCAGCTCCATGAGGGATGTGACCACACAGCAAGGGCTCAGTAGAGATTTACAGAATGGACATATGATAGAAGCCCCCAACTCTTTAGTCTTCAGAACTAAATGGAGCCACGGAAGGAGAGATCAGCCACCCAGCATTCCTGGCTTCTTGCTCCTGCAACCCCACAGCAGGTCTGCCTGGGCACCGGGCCTTACCATCTTGGCCAATCGTGTCCTCATTATTCCAGACCCTCCTCCTGATCTAGACTGTCCTTCTCCCTGTCCCATGAATACAGCTCACTCACGGAGACTCCCTTGCCTTTCCCCCCACCTGGAATACCCTTCCCTCCACCAGCTCTAGTCCCATCTCCTCCTGGAAGCCGTCCAGGGGTCACCGTGCTTGTCTTCTCGCCCTGAGCTCCTCGGCCCTTACAATCTGAAGCCCAGATGTGATGCTTCATTTCGTGCCTTCGCCACATGGGAAAGTTTACTGTAGACACTGGTGCTCCCCGTGCCCAGTGCTCTGCATGCGCTATCAGTGCGACTCGCTGCGAGCGAAGCAGGGGCGGAGGGTTACATCTTCGTGGGCGGAGGAGGGCCTGGCGGCCGGGGGAGGGCCTGGAGGCTGGAAGAGGCGAAAAGCCCGTCCAGGTTTTCACAGCAGGTGCGGGGCGGGGCCACAGCTCGGACCAGGTCCGCGCGATTCCGGCGTCCGGATCGCCTCCCCTGCTCCACCCAGGGAGGCCACCACCCGCCTCCCCAGCACGGAGGGCAGGGGAGAGCGCCACTGCCTCCCTCTGGGCCGGATGCCTGCGCTGTGGGCTGCGGTCTCTCCGCCGGCCGCTACGCGGGCACCACCCGGCCTGGCACTGGCCCAGCTCTCGGGGTCGTTCGCCGGCAGCGTTCCCCTGCCCGCCCGCCCCGACGCGCGCCTCTCCGCGGCCTTCGCCGGCCCAGCGCTGCGCTGGCGGTTCCCCATCTCAGACAGGAGGGCGGAGGCGGAGGCCGGCGGCCACGCTCACCCTTGTTCTTCTGCGTCCGAGCGATCTCCTTCTCGATCTCCGAGATCTTCTCCAGGATCCCCATGGCCGCGCTCTGCTCGGGGCGCTCAGGCTCCGCGGCTCCAGAATCTGGACCAGTGGCGGCCGCGGAGCGTGTGCCCGGAAGCCCACCGATGACAGCTTCCCCCGGCGCCGGTGCTCGGCTATTCCGAGTCCGGGTGAGCGACGTGGAACGCAGTGCCTCGCGTGATTAGTTCCGCCCTGTGGGCTGGGGGCCCACTGGGATGGCTGGGACCGGCTAGCAGGCAGAGACGGGCCTGCTACACTGGACCAGGGCTAAGGTGGCAGGGGTCAGGCATGGGAGGCAGAGGGAATCTTAGGTGACGGACTCTAAACGATGTAAAGAAAAGGAGCTGAGCTCTTATTCTGTGCTGAAGTTAAAAGTGGGTCCCCCTTGCCTCATTAGCCTTCCTCTCCACCATCAGATCTCTCCATACTGATATGATGCAGTATGAAGCAGACAACATTTCCTATGTGAAATTCTTGCAACAAAAATATTGTATTTGAATTTAGACACAAGGAAACGTAAGACAAATCTAGAAAGTGGTACATTTTGTAAAACGAGCGGCCTGGGGTCTTCAAAATTATAAATGACTGGGGAAAGGGAAGGGAGACTATTCTAGATTAAAATAGCCTATATAATAAAAGCCTAACATGCAAATCTAGGGAACTGGGGAACAAGGAGGGGGGACCAACAGGTTGCTATGATGTGCACTGACCACCAGGGGTCAGACACTCAATGCAGGAACTGCCCCCACCCATAGGCCCCAACAGGCAGTGGTGGGGGTTGGGGCCAGTGAGCAGGCAGTGCCAGGCCAGTCAAGGTGGGTGCTAATGGGGGCCCCTGATTGCCCCAACAGCCCCCTCCTCCCTGCTCCCTCGTTGGTCCCTGATTACCAGCCAGGCCTAGGGACCCTACCCATGCACGAATTTCGTGCCCCGGGCCTCTAGTGTTAAATATAATGTGTGAGCCTTGCCTAGATTCTGGTTGAAAATTTTAAAAGCAGCTGGGACAGTTGGAGAAACTTTAATTTTGGATAGGATATTGGATATTATGGAGTAACTGCTAATTTTCCTGGTGTGATGATGTAGGAGAATGTTTTTATTATGAACAGATGTATGCTGTGGTATGTAGGGGTTATGTTAGTCTGCTCAGGGTAACATAACAAAATGCCATGCATTGGGTGGCTTAAACAACAGAAAATTTCTCAGTTTTGGAGGTTGGAAGTCCAAGATGGGGGTACTTGGTGTGGTTGGGTTCTCATAATGGGATCAGTACCCTTATAAAAGATGCCAGAGCGTTCTCTCTCTCTCTCTCTCCACCTTTCTCCCTTTCTCCTTTCTTCTCCCTCCCTCTCTCCATACATTCACCAAGGTGATAGTCTGCAAGCCAGATAGAGGGCTCCTACCCGGCTCTGAGCTAAGTAGGGGCTTTTGTAATCTTTGAGTTTGCTGTTCTCACACACATTTTACAAACTGAGGTTACAAGCCTTGCAAAAGTGCCTGTGTGGGGGCTCAGCTGTTCAGTCAGGGGGCTGAGATTCAAAGCAGAGTTTTCAATTCCAAGTTCAGTGGCCCTAAGGTAACCTGGTAGAGTGTGGATAGAAGTGTTTATATACAAGGTTTCTGTAAGGTTTAAAGATAATATGAAAATGCTTGGGAACTAAGGATGTCCATGCAAGTGTGGAGGCCTGGTCCAGAAGTGGGTCTCTCACTCCCCTCGGCCACCAAATTCTACGTGATTTGGATTCCCGAGCTTCACCTATTGCCACACTTGTGCCCACAGAAGTGTGTTCACTTCCAGTTTTCACTTGAGGCATATGACTCGCCTTCCCAGAGTCTGGTCTCTTTGCTATTGTATTTGACTCAGTAGCAGTCCCCAGGGCTTTGCAGCTAACTCGGGGTCACACCTACTTCAGGAGTTAGGGCGGTACCAGCATATCCAGCTTTCTGTCACCTGCTCTCCTGCTTAGAGGGCCTGGGTCCTCCCATCCCAAGCTTCAGAAGCCGGCTATGCACCTCGTCTGTTCATGCTGCCCAAGGAGTCTGGGGGGAGTGTACAGACTTTTGGAGAGGCTGCATTTGATCTGTGCATCTGCCATACCTGTGGTTTCAGTTACCTTGGATAATCTCACTCTGAAAATGCATATTAAATGGAAAATTCTAGAAATAAGCAATTCATGAGTTGTAGATTGTGTGCCATTCTGAGCAGTGTGATGAAATCCTGCACTGTCCCACTCATTCCTCTGGGACGTGAATCGTCTCCATGCTGTACACCTGCCCACTAGTCACTCAGTGCCATCTCAGCTCCAGGTGGACAGTTGTTGTGTTTCAGTCACCCTTATTTTACTTAGTAACAGCCCCAAAGAGCATGCTGCCATTCAGATCTCCCACAGAGAAGCCGGAAAGTGCTCCCTCCAGGTGAAAAGGTGTGTGTGTGTAGGAAAAAACAGTACATATAGGGCTTGGTACCATCAGAGGTTTCAGGCATCCACTGTGGGTCTTAGAGTGTATCCCCGTGGATAAGGGGGTGGGGCTACTGCATTATCAACACAGTGAAAAGGCAACCCCTGGAATGGAAGAAAATATTTGTGAATCATATATCTTATAAGGGGTTAATATCCAGAATAAAAGTCAACAAAACAACGCAATTTTTTAAATGTGCAAAGGACATAAATAGATATTTCCCCAAAGAAGACATACAAGTGGACAACAAGCACATGGAAAGGTGTTCAACATCACTAATTAGGGACATACAAATCCGAACTACAATGAGACATCACTTTACGTCCATTAGGATAATTATTATTTTATTTTTAAATATATTTTTATTAATTTCCAAGAGGAAGGGAGAGGGAGAGTTAGAAACATCAATGATGAGAGAGAATCATTGATCAGCTGCCTCCTGCACAACCCCCACTGGGGATCAAGCCTGTACTCCTGACCAGAATCAAACCCAGGACCCTTCAGTCAGCAGGCTGATGCTCTAGCCACTGAGCAAAACCAGCCAGGGCAGGGCTAATTATTTTAGCTGTATTTTCTTACTTTCGGTATTCTTGACACCCTGGCCTTGTGGCCTGGCTGACTGGGAGCACACCGCCCCTCCCCAGGTCTAGGCAGTTTTTAGAGCTCAGGCTCCCATTCCTTATACCTTTCACATGCAAACAACCCATCCAGAGCCCACACCCCTGCCACCTCCTGACCCAGCTCTCAGTGCCACATCAGCATTTCCCTTCCTGTGCCAGACAACTCAGACAGCCTCAGGCCCTGAGCCACTGGCTTGATTTAAACTAGCCATTCCTGAACAATTTGCCCGCCTGGTACTGAAATCCCAATGACTCTGGCCTCACTTCCCCTTGCTCCTTTTGCCTCCTGGCCAAAACCTCATGCCCCAGCGTGGCAAGGCAAGCCCCTCCTCTTGGGAAATACAATCTTCTTGCAGTGGCATTGGCCAAGCCATGTCTTTGTTTAGTTGCCTCCACAAATTAAAATTAAAATGAGGTGATAACCTTAACAAACACAGTGGTCACTCCACCCTCTAGCTGCTGAGGCCCAAAGTCTCGGCTAGAATCCCCGTCTGCTCTGCTGTTGCACTTCACACCCAGCCCGCCAGCAAACCCGTTTGACTCTGCCTTCAAAAGGCAGACACCCCACTCCTTTCTCTGTTCCTTCTCTGCCACTCCTCAGGCTTCGCAGTGGCCTCCTCGCTGGTCCCCCTGCTTGCTCGCTTGGTCCCTTTCAGACCCTTTAGAAACCTAAACATGACGCTGGCCTTCCACTGGGCACACCCTCTGATGACTCCTCCCACTCTGAGTGAAAGCCACAGTCCTGGCGACAAGGACCAGCAGGTCCCAGAGGGTCTGGCTCTCGCCCCTCCACCCCCCAAAGATGTTGTCATCTTTATCCTCCTTCCTACGATGCACCTCCTTGCTTTTCCTCTAGCACAGCTGGCTCATGTCACTACTTCCAGTCTTTGCTCAAAGGTCATCTGCTTGGTGAGGCTCAGCCTGATCAGCGTTTTTGTGTGTTTTTTAAAAAATATATACTTTATTAATTTTTTACAGTGAGGGAGAGGGATAGAGTTCGAAACATCGATGAGATGGAAACATCGATCAGCTGCCTCCTGCACACTCGCTACTGAGTATATGCCCGCAACCAAGGTACATGCCCTTGACCAGAATCGAACCTGGGACCCTATCCAAATCGGTTAGGGCCCGACCATCTTTTTTTTTTTTAACAGTTGCAGCCCAGAGCCGGCCACAATCTGGAACTCAAACCCCTGGTCTGCTCTTACCTTCCCTGCAATGCTTACTACTTAACATAACATCTAACATTAAGTGTATTCTTTATGATAGCTGCCGTACACCCCAAACCAGCAAGAACACAGGCCGTTCTTAGGGTCTCTCATCAGGTGTGCACATTTGCATCCCCAGCGCACAGTAAGTGCTCACAGTATCTAAACTAATAAAAGTGGAATAGTAAAATTAACCGTTTCTCCGGGATGCCCACAGCCAATCAGAATGGCTGTATGCAAATTAGCCCAGCCCACATGGCGGCCGCTACTCACGGACCTGAGTAAACATTTAGGCAGCGTCCGTTGCAGCAGGAGGGAGAGCGAAACTACCTGCTCCTGCTCGCTGGCTCCTTAGCCTTTGGCCTGAAGCAAAAACGCACATTTGCAACAATTAAGTGTAACAATTGTTTCATTATAGAAGCCGAGAGGTGAGGCAGAGAAGAGGCTTCGTTAGTAAAAAAAGACCGCCTTAACGGAACAGCATCAATTATAGGAAACCTGCGTCCAGCCGGCCTTGCTGGGACGTTGGGTCAATGGGAGCTGTAGGCAGCTTTAAAGCCCCTCACCCAGGCTGGTCAGGCACGCCAGCAGGTGGGCATCCCCCGAGGGGTCCCAGACTGCGAGAGGGCACAGGCCGGGCTGAGGGACCTCCCGAGTGCACAGA
>PVJC01017634.1:0-32075 GCA_004026665.1 Murina feae | reverse complement strand
TATATATATATATATATATATATATATATGAAATCATGTAGACTTTTTCTGTCTGACTTATTTCACTTAGCATGATATTCTCAAAATGCATCCATGTCTCACAAAGGTCAGCATTTAATCATTTTTTATGAAAGAGTAATATCCAATTGTATGCATGTACCACATCTTCTTTCCCATTATCTGTCAAAGGACACTTTGGTTGTGTCCATTTGTCCATTTTCTTTTTTCAGAGTCCAGGACAAAAAAGAATATTCTCTCAATAAGCAAAGCCCAGATGAATATATATATATATATATATATATATATATATATATATATATCTCCCAAAAGTTTTCTCTTTCTAAAATCCAGGTTGATCCTGGCCAAGGACCTGTGAAATACCCTGAAGACAGCAGCTCATGAAGGTCTAACTGTGTTCTTAAAGACAGGAACTTTTATTCTTTTACAACACCATTTGGTTTCCCACATTGAAAGCTGCTTATTGGCCTAAGATGTCCTTTCTCTTCTTGGTTGGAAACGCTAATATCTACTATTGTTAGTTGGTATAGGAAAACTTAGCAACGGAGTAGTTAAAAGTCAGGCAAGCTTCACTTTGTAAATGTGTTTCTGAAGCATGGAGAGGTAGTCACTTCTGATTGCAGGTCTCCCCGCCCGCCTCCATGAGGGCTGCTGGAGAGCACCTGGGGTCAGTGGTGCAGGCCCTCTTGAATGAGTCCACCCACCCTTTGCTCACAAATGCCAGCCTTTTGGATAAGGGCATTGATGCCAGCTGCTTTGGTTCTGAGAACTTGTTTACCACCTGCCAATGAGACCTGCTCTCGTTTCTTTTGTCTTGCAAGTTAAAAAATGGCAGGTTGACTTTGGAACTCTTTCATTTCTGTACAAGAAAGAAGGTTCTATACTGAACCACTGCTCTTGATATCTCTGGACACATATGGGATTCATCTCAGCCTGTGAGAATGAGTTCAAATTTTTCTTTTTAAAATATCCTGTGTCCCCAGTCTGAAGAACATGCTCTGACTCCAAGCATGGACCTGCAATGCTGTTGCCTCAGATAACCATGAACTGATGCCAAAATTGAGGACCAAAATTATTATTATTATTATTATTATTATTATTATTATTATTATTTGTGGTCTAAAGTCTGTCTTGCAGGCATGTCTTGGAAGTAGTCAGTTCTCAATGATCTGCCTATGAATGACACAGTTTGTGATTTATTCATGGGTAACTTTAAAAATATATATATATATATTTTTATTGATTTTAGAGAGGAAGGTAGAGGGAGAGGGAGAGATAGAAACATCAATTATGAGAGAGAATCATTGATTGGCTGCTTTCTGCATGCCCCACACTGGAGATCGAGCCCACAACCTAGGCATGTGCCCTGACTGGGAATTGAACCATGACCTCCTGGTTCATAGGTCGATGCTCACCCACTGGCCATGCCAGCCAGGCCATGGGTAACTTTTAATTCCAAACTGCCTGTACTGCATGGCATGCTCTATTAAGATAGCCCTTGTATTGTCACCTCAGCTGGGGATGCCTCTCAGGATGCTATACATTCTAATATTGGCATCATAAAAAATAACAGGGAGGTAAAAAGGAGGAACCTCAACCCAAAGTGAAAATGGCTGACAACTCATCCTCTCTTTGGTAAAAGTGTCTCATGCCCACTCCACCTTCAATATGGAACAATCCCTTTTTGTGTTCAGAGCCTGTGCGAGAGGGAAGGAGAGCAGACTCCTGAAAACACCACTTGGCTCAGCACTCTCAGGGCTTGTAATGGGCCTGGCTTACAAGAGCTCAGCAAGTTCTAGCTGGGCCAACGAAAATGGCAGCACTTTCCTAAAACATGTGTTTAAGGTAGATGAGTGGCAATGGGCTTCCCTGAGAACCTCAGGAGAGAGCATGGTGGACAGAACATTCAGGAAACCAGAGAGGTGCCTTCGGAACCACTTTCTCACGTACTAGTGGGTGGAGGCCACATCAACTATAGTGCTTTTTTATATATATATATAAATACACTTTTCTTGATTTCAGAGAGGAAGGGAGAGGGAGAAAGTAACATCAATGATGAGAGAGAATCCTTGATTGGCTGCCTCCTGCATCCCGCTACTGGGGTTCAAGTCCGCAACTCGGGCATGTGTCCCTGACTGGAATTGAACCTGTGACTCTTCAGTCCTCAGATCTATGCCCTATCCACTGAGCCAAACCAGCTTGGGCTCAACTGGTTCTTAAATATGGGATGAGTGAGGCATAGAGGGGGCAAGTTTGGGTAGAAGGCTTTACTCTTTCCATCATGAGCTGCATTATTCCCCAGTCATCTTGCCCAGTCTGCCTGCCCACCAGCTGGTCCTTTTCCTCTGGCTGTTATTATTTCCTTTATTTTATTTACTGTGGGTTTTTCTTTCTATTTTGTTTAGTTGTATATATATATATATATATATATATATATATATATATATATATATATATATGTTCCTATATTGGGTGCATATAAATTTGCCAGGGTTATATCCTCTTGTTGGATTTATCTCTTTAGTATTATGTTATGCCCTACTTTGTCTCTTTTATGGCCTTAGCTTTGAAGTCTGTTTTGTCAGGTATAAATATTGTTACTTTTTTTTCATTTGCATTTTCATGGAAAATTATTTTCCATCCCTTAGCTTTTGTCTTGTGTGAGTCTTTTGTTCTGAGGTGGGTCTCTTGTATAAAGCATTATAATATTGTGCTTTTGTATCCATTCAGCCACGCTATTTTTTGATTGAACAATTTAATTCATTTCCATTTCAGCTTATTATTGATAGGTACTTATTTACTGCTATTTTAATTCTTTATGTCTATGTTTCTCTAATTCTTCTTCATATTATAGCAGTCCCTTTAACATTTCTTCCAATGCTGTTTGGTGGTAATAAACTCCTTTAACCATTTCCTTTTTGTCTTCTCCTTCTTCTTCTTCTGGTCTGGGAAGCTCTTTGTTTCACCATCTATTTTGAATGATAGTCTTGCTAATATAGTATTCCTGGTTTCAGATCCTCCTTTTTCATGACCTTGAATATTTCATGCCATTCCCTTTTGGCTTGTAGAGTTTCTGTTGAAAAATCCACTGAGTGATCTCCTTCATTGGTAAGAAATTTCTTTTCTTTTGCTGACTTTAAGATTCTCACTTTGTCTTTAATTTTTGGCATTTTAATTATGATGTGTCTAGTTATGGGCCTCTTAGGGTTCCTCTTGTTTGGGACTCTCTGTGCTTCCTGAAATTATGTGACCTTTTCCTTCAATAGCTTAGGAAAATTTTTTGTCATTATTTCTTCAAATAGGTTCTCTATTCCTTGCTCACTTTTGTATCCTGCTGATGTGCCTATAATGTGGATATTGTGTTCCATGTTGTCCCACATCTCCCTTAAACTTCTTTCCTATTTTTTAATTGTATTTTTTGTTGTTGTTTGTTTGTTGTTTTTTATTTTGGTTCTCTGATTGAGTGAAATTTTCTACCCTGACTTCTAATTCACTGATTTGATACTTGGCTTCCTCTAATCTTCTGTTTATTCCTTCCAGTATATTCTTTATTTCTGCCATGTCATTCTTCATGTCGGACTGGTTGTTTTTTATAGTTTCTATATATTTCTTCATGCTGTTGAGCATTCTTATAATCATTACTTTGAATTATATCTACACTATCTATATCTAACTATTTCTTCTCTCTCTCTATATATATATGTATCTGATAAGTTGCTTATCTCCATTTCATTTAGCTCTTCTTGAGAATTCATTTGGGGTTTATTTTTATCCCCATTTTGGTGCCTATTTGGGTTTGTTTTATGCATTAGGTAGATCTTCTATGACTCCCAGCCTTGGTAGGCTGGCCTTATATAGTAGGTGACTTGTGGGACTCAGGGTGCAGTCTCCCTGATCACCATATCTCGGCGCTCTAATGATGTCCCTTGTGCACCTTGTGTGGGTCCTTCTGTTGTAACTGGTTCTTAATTGCTATTTGCTCATTCAAGCTTGGGCTTGTCCCACAGGCTGGCTGACAGTGAGACTAAACCCCTAACACACTGTGCAGGCTGTGGTGCAGGTGCTGATCACATGAAGCAGAATTCACCTCAGCAGGTTTGGCTACCAATATCTCCCTGTGGACATGCTGCTTGTGTAGCTTTTTGGATCCTGCTCTGTTGTTGTCGTCTGAAGTGGCCACTGGGTTTATCAGTTTTGAGCTACTTTGGAGCATCTCTGGTATAGGTCAATGTCAGAAGCTGTCTCTAAATATTCCTGAGTACAATGTTTGGAGCTATCAGTGATCCACAGCTTGTGGTTCCCTCTGCTGGGGCTAGTTGCATATGGAAAGGACCAAGATGTGCACCAAGTTCTGCTTTTCCTAGCCCTGGTACCAGGAGTAGGTCAGACAAAGACTCAATGAATCCAAAGATCTGTCTGCAGTCTGGTAGTTAGTCTCAGTCACTTAATGAACTTCAGGCTGTAGGACTCAGCATGTATTAAACTCCACTGGGTAAGGTGAGAAGGTATCCAATGGTGGGGTAATTGCTTTCCTCCCCTCTCCAGGTTAGGGCTGCATTAATGGAAACTCTGCCTGAGAAAGATGTCTTCTGTAGATGGGGGAATATTCAGTGCAGGGATCCTGGCTGCTGTCCTCTCAGGTCTCTTCCCAACCATAGACTGTCCTCATACAGCTTTATACACTCTGCTCTCCCTCTTCCAAGCCCAAAGTAAGGGCTGCAAATGAAATTTAGCTCATTGGTTCTTTAAGGAGGTGCCTGTGTTCCTAGCTGTCTCTCCCTGACAGATAGAACCCCCACTGCTTTTCACAGCCAGATGTTATGTGGGCACCTTTCCCAGTTCTGTTACTCTGGGCTGGGGACCCAGCTAGGAGGTTAAACCTCAGATTTATCAGAAGAATCCTCCCATCCCCTGCATCTGAGATATCCTTCCAGAATTTCAGCTGTTTCCCTTGGGGCTCTGCACTTTCTGCCAACCTCAATGTGGTCTCCTCTTCATGTCTTTGGTTATAAGAATTCTTTCCAGCTAGTCTTCAGTTGGTTATTCATGATGGTTTTTCTATATTTTAGTTGTAATTCCAGTTTGGTCCTGGGAGAATGTCAGTGTAGCTTCCACTTAATTTGCCCTTTTGGAATCTTTTATTTTCTTACTAGAGGCCTGGTGCACAAAAATTTGTGCACTCCTGGGGTCCCTCAGCCTGGCCTGTGCCCTCTCATAGTCTGGGACCCCTCAGGGGATATTCACCTACTGGCTTAGGCCTGCTCCCCAGGGAATTTGGCCTAAGCTGGCAGTCAGACATCTCTCTGGCAGCCTGGGAGCCCTCAGGGGATGTCCACTTGCTAGCAGGGAGCAGGCTTATGCTGCAGTCGAACATCCTTAGAGCTGCTGAGGAGGCAGGAGAGGCTCTCACCACCACCACTGTACTGGCAGCTGCCAACTTGGCTTTGTGGCTGAGCAGAGTTCCCCCTGTGGGAGCACACTGACCACCAGGGGACAGCTCCTGCATTGAGCATCTGCCCCCTGGTGGTCAGTGTGTGTCATACCGACTAGTCATTCCCAGTTGTTCTGCTGTTAGGGTTAATTTGCATATTACCCGTTTGTTATATAGCATAGAGGCCTGGTGCATGGGTGAAGGCCTTCTGGTTTGCCCTGAAGTGTGTCCGGATCAGGGTGGGAGTCTCCGCTGGGGTGCCTGACCAGCCTGGGTGAGGGGCTGATGGCTGTTTGCAGGCTGGTCACTGCCCCAAGCAATCCAAGCTCCCAGCAAGACTGGCTGGAAGCAGGTATCTGGGATTTATTTATCTTCTATAATTGAAACTTTGTTGCCTTGAGTGGAGGCCACAGCTGGCTAGGGCAGGCAGAAAGCTTGGCTTCTTCCATTGATGGGGCAACCAAACCTCCTGCTTGCTCCAGCTCTGTGGCATCCAGCAGCCATCTTGGGCTAATTTGCATATAGTTGCTCTGATTGGCTGGTGGGCGTGGCTTGGAGTGTAGTAGAGTTACACCAATTTGCATGTTTTTCTTTTATTAGATTAGATATTCTGCTTCAGATGAGAAATCCTGATTGAGAAAGTTTTCCCTTCAAATGCAGAGAGGGCCCTGGTAGCTGCCCTGGTAGCTCTAGTACAGAGACAGCTGATTGCACCCAGACACTTTCTTCTTCTTAAAGACAATCCTTTAACATTTCTTATAATACTTGTTTGCTGGTGATGAATTCCTTAAATTTTTTGTCTGGAAATCTCTATCTCTCTTTTGATTCTAAATGATAGTTTTACTGTATAATTTGGTTTTATATCATTGCTTTTGATCACTTTGAATATTTTGTGTCAATTCCTTCTGGCTCACAAAGTTTCTGTTGAGAAATCAATTGACCATATTATGGGAACTACCTTTAATTAATTAACTGCTTTTCTCTTACTGCTTTTAATATTCTCTTTTTGTTTTTATCTTTGTCATTTTAATTCTGAAATGTCTTGGTGTGGACTCTTTTAGTTCATTTTGTTTGGGACTCTCTGTGCTTCCTGGACTTGTATGTCATTTTCTTTACCACATGAGGGAAATTTTCCATGACTACTTATTCAGATAAGTTCTCAATCTTTTGCTCTATCTCTTCTTCTTCTGGTTCTTCTATGCTGAAGATGTTTTCACCCTTAATTTTGTCCCATAGGTTCCTTAAATTATTCTTATTTTTATTTATATGTTTTTTCTGCTCTTATTAGGTATTTTCTGCTACATTGTCTGACAAATCACTGATTTGATCTGCTTCATTTAATTTGTGATCAATTCTTTCTAGTGTATTCTTAATTTCATTATTATATTCATAATTTCTTACTGTCTTTTTTATGGTTTCTTTGTCCTTTTATACTGTTGAAATTCTAAGTTTCTTGAGCATCCTTACAATCATTGTTTTAAACTCTGTATCTGGTAGTTTTCTTGCCTCCATTTTACTTAGTAACTAGGAGCCTGGTGCACAATATATTGTGCATTTGGGGGTCCCTCATCCCGGCCTGTACCCACCCAACCTTCAGCCTGCAGCCTGCCACCCACCCATAGTGCCCCGCCCACCCACACACACCACCTGCCACCCAGCCCATTGGCTCTGCCCACCCACACACACCACCAGCCAGCTGGCCCATCGGCTCTGCCCACCCGCACACCACCCATCACATGCCTCCATCTTGGCTGGGTTAATTTGCATACAGCCACTCTGATTGGCTGGTGGGCATGGCTTAGGCATCCGGTAGAAACCATCAATTTCAATATTACACTTTTATTAGATTAGATTTTTCTAGAGATTTATCCTGTTCTTTCATTTGGGACATGTTTCTTTGTCTCCCCATTTTTGGCTGCCTCTTTGTGTTTGTTTGTGTGTACTAGGAAGATCTTCTAGTCTTGGTAGTGTAGCCTTATGTAGTAGGTGTCCTTTAGGCTCCAGTGGCACAGCCTCCCTGGTCACCTGAGCTGAACTCTCCAGGTGTTACCTACCCCTCATGTGGGCTGGGTGCACCTTCTGGTTGAAATTGAGTCTTGATTGCTGATAGCACATCAATAGGAGGAAATGACCTACAGGCTGGTTGGCTATGAGGATTCTGTGATTACTGTGGATGATCTGCTGTGCAGAATACACTTTAGTATATCAAGTTCTCTTCCTGAGAGCATCACTTATGGAGGTGATTGGTTGGTGCTCCAGTGTGGTCTGAAACTGCACACCAGGTACACTGGTTCTGAGGCCTCTTGTGGGGTATAGGGCAAGCTCAGCTTCCACATGTGACCTGCCCAGGAACACTTCGTATGCACTACAAAGTGATCTGCAAATGACTGGTCACTTATGCTGGACTTTGAGTACCCGAGAGAGCCCAAAATGTGAACTAAGTGACCTGGGGCACACAGAGGTCAGATGCTGCTTGTTTGGGGTTAATGAACTTTTGAAAGCATTTGGGAATGTCCACAGTATGAGCCAAGACAGGTCATTTGTATGGAAAAGCCACTGGAACCAGCTTGGGTGAGCCAGCAAGTTGGGAAGTATGGGATCTTAGATAATCACCAGGGTAGGGTGAGCAGTTAGGTTGATGGAGAATCCAATATAGAACCTAACTGAGCCTACAGGGGAGAGCTCAGCAAAGGAAAGATGGCTTCTGCCAGCACTTTTGTCTGTTAGAAAGCTACCTCTCCAACCCTCACCCCAAAGCCAGATATTCAGTTCTTCCCTATATGTCCCTGGCACCTTTGATGTGCTGTCCAGAACTGAAGCTCAGAGTGAGTAAGTCCATCATTGAGTTAGGCCATTTAAGAGGAACTCTTGGGATGCCAACAGCCCTCTGTATCCCTCAGCCACAGCCCCCACTGGTTTTCACAGACAGAAGTTATGGAGACTTCTTTTCCTGGCATTGGAAAGTTGAGCGTGGGGGGCTGATAAAGGGTCAGGATCCCTCATTCTTCAGGAGGGGCCTCCGCAGTAGAGACATCACTCCCAATTTTTATCCATCACATGTGGGTGTGGGACAAGACTGTTTCATTCCACATCTCACCTCTCCTACCAGTCTTGATGTGGCTTCTTCAGTATATCCTTTGTTATGGGACTTCTGTTCAGCTAGATTTCAGGCAGTTCTCAATGATGGTTGTTCTGTAGTTTAGTTGTAGTTTTGATGTGGTTGTGGGAGGATACCAGCACCACATTTGCCCACCTCCATCTTTACTGTCCAGAGGTCAATTCCTTAAGGCTCAATTTCTTTGTCCTCCACCCTAGCCAGCTTTCTACTATTTTTTACATATCTACCACAGTTCACATTATGTAAACAATCACAAAAACACATCACCTACCAGCACACCATAACATTCCTTTCTTCTTTATAAGCAATTTTTAACTTTTTTATTTATCCTGCTCCTATTTTTTTTAATCTTTCCAACTTACACTGGAATGTTTGCATAAATATAAAAAAGATTGCTTAGTGGGTAACAATTTCACTTTTACTTTTCACCTGTACCATGTGTCATAAGTAGGGGCCAAAATGCAGATGGAATTTTTTTTTAATTTACAGTAATTCCAGCAGATAATTCCTGATTCATTTTAGGTCTTGTCCTTAAACTCTGACACAGTGCATACAAAAGGTACCATTTTTCTTTTCCTTTGTTTTCATGTCCTGCTGATGCATTTTGTATGTGTATATTTTGCTTCTTTCTCCATTAAAATGGTCTACAATGAAATTACTTTTGGAGGCAGAAAACAGAAATCAGGCAATACTCAATCAGGGGAGATGTGGCAGGAATTCAGACGTGAGTGGTGAGGGTGTAGATGGCTTCTACACGTCTTTCTTAAAACCTGAGCTTCTCTTTAAATTCATCAGAGTGTAGGAGTTTTGCCTTTTTCTTTGTGTTTTCCACTATACTATAGGGCACTTGACCCACTTTGGATATGCTTAAATATTGGAATTACCTGAGATAGTAAAATAAATAATTCTGTCTGAGAGAAAGAGAGGAAGAGCAGGCAAACATGCTTTGGATTTAGACGATCATTGACCATATTAGACCATGAAGTCTACCAATAGGAATTCAACGCTCTGAGGATGTCATGTGTTTCTTTTACTCATATTCTCTTTTTGGATCTCGGGTTATATACAGACCTAAATGCTCTCTGAGCTGGTTATTTCAATCCACTCGATCTGTATGCGTGGGCATTCTCCTCGACCTGAAACCACAGATGGCAGAGCTCTTCTAACCTTCTCAAGACAGGAAGTGATCTTGCCAATAATTTTGTATTGAACTAGCGCAATATTTTTTTTCCAGTGAGTCCAAAAGCATTCTTGTGCATTTCCTCCTCATTGGTTCCATCGTACTCCATTCTGAGCTTGATAGAACAAAGATCATCTTTTTTTCTGCTTGAGAGTCTGGTGGATATTTGAAGACAGTAACTATTTTCTACACTGAATGTATCTTTATTTGCCTAAACATTTCCAGTTTTCCAAATTCCTCAAGATTGATTTCCATTTTCTTCTTTACTCCAGTTGCTATGTTTTCTGTGTTCTCCACTTTGCCTGGTGTGGGGCCCAGAGCAGAACAAAATTCCTTCCCCCCACATTTGTTTCCCGTTTTCAACCCCTGACCCAGTAGCCTTCACATGTTCCCGACATCCTGACACTTTCTCCTTGAGAAGTAGTTCTGGACTTTCATTTCATTCTTCATAGTCCACGTGCATGAAAGTAATTTTTGCTTTTGCAGCTCTCCTTGAATTCTCCAAATCCTTGTTGCTGTAAAAAAACAATTTACTTGACTTAAATTTATGACAAAGTTTACTGTATTCAGGGACTGCTTTTTTCATATTCAGTTCAGAGCTTAATACAGACCTAAGAAGTACTAATTGAGTTCAGGGTCAATAACTTGTACTGACTTGTCTTCATTATCATCACTATCATCATCATCTTAGTAGCACAGAGCTCCTTTTGCCTAGGGTGCTTGTTTGTTTGTCTCCAATATTGTCTATGCTGTTTATGGAGAAAGAGGCCATAAAGAAGCTGTGGTTTTAATAAATGGAGTTTCATGATTTTAGTCCAAGTTCAGTCTTCCCATAGGGTTCAGTACAGATCTCCACCAACAGCAGGAAGGCGTGAGTTTATAGATGTAGTTTGCTGAAAGTAATATGCATTGACCCCCAGCCAGAGTCCCCTTGGCAAAATGGCTAAAACCATCCCTGAGGTAATGAGATGTGGTGAGAGAGTCCTAGGCTTCAATAGATTATTTAAGTTTAGGTTTGATTTCTATCTCTGCCACTTATTTTATAGTAACTACTCAGACTTTAGTTTCTTCCGGAATAAATTGGAGTTAACCTAACTTAACAACCAAGATCTCAGTGCTGGTATGATGGTGAAATGAAATGTTTCACACCATATTCAGTGAACTCTGGGAGGAGCAATGTCCTTATTCAGGCCCCACAACCGGTTCGGGGTAAATAAAAGACATTCCAGTAGGGCCATTGGTCATTTGACATAATAAGAAATTCTTTCTGCAGCCTCAGTCTTGTCCCTAAGTCACACCCAGGATGCTGTCTTCATAGTGGGGAGTCAGTCATTCTTCAGGGTGCAGCTCACTGCCTGTGGCAGAAGGTCAGCGAGCTCCTGTTGGCCAGCAAAGCACAGCCTAGACACAGGGGCAGAAGAGGTGCGACATCTGAGCCCTTACCGCAGCTGGTTTTTTTCTTTTTCAGTGCACTGTACTCTGTACTTGGTTGCATGAGCCTCTGGTTTTGTTCACAGAAAGAGTAATGGGTTTGATTTTCTACCCGCCTGTCAGGGTGGGTGAGAATGAATGACTATCTCTCTGGAGAAAGATACTATTTGGACAGCCAGCCTGTTTCCATCAGGGGGGTGGGGGCAGTAAGTTCCCAGGGCTCCAAAAGTCTGTGTGCTCACCCTGGCGAGAGCACAGGAAACTGGATAATCACCCTTTACTCAGACGGTGGACTACGCCTGTCTCCCCAGCACAGTCCTGAGTGAATGTCCCACTTTATGATACATTTGTGCCGGTGACGGAATTGGACACAAGGCAGAGGCAAATGGTTGTCAATCACTACTTCCCATACAGAGCATGAGCTATGCACCCTCATGATTCATTCCATACTCACCTGGATCAGAGACCTCCAGGCACCTAGAACTCCGCCTCCCCAAGCATTGCCCTGATTAATGGGAGGACCGCAGCACTTCAGCTCACACAGAGGTCTCATTCATGGCTGAATTCTGACTCCACACCCACTGGGTCACACCTCTGCGGGGTGTGGACCCTTCCGCTCTCTCACCCTCCCTTCAAGGAGGCACTGATGGTCTTGCCATACCCCACATCTCCCACAAGGGGGAGCCCCCGAAGGGCAGAGGAGTTTTGGAAGCTCTGAAATTTTCTTCGGTCCTCTGATTTTCAAGCACTGAACTGTGAGATTTCTTTGTTGCAATGTTGGGGTCTGAGGTAACACTTCTGGAAGCTGCGTGAGAACCATAGCTGATACCACCTTTTATTGTTTGTTGTTATTAAAAGGAACAAAGGAAACAAAGAGCTTGAGCGTGTGAGTGACTCACAGGCCTGGATGCAGGCCAGCAGCACCACACAGACAAAACCAAAAACCTCAAGGCCAGGCCAGAGGTGCCTGTTGCTGCAAAGCTCAGGTAGGTGCCCTGAGAGGACTATGGAAGGGAACAGGGGCAGAGGCACCAAGCCCCTGATGGTGGGAAGAGTGCATGGAGCCCAGCCTGAGTGGCTCAGTGGTTGAGTGTCGACCTATGAACCAGGAGGACAGGATTTGATTCCCAGTCGGGACACATGCCCAGGTTGCAGGTTCAATCCCCAGTAGGGGGTGCGCAGGAGGCAATTGATCAATGATTATTTTTATTAATGTTTCTATCTCTCCATCTCCCTTCTTCTCTGAAATAAATAGGAATATATTTTAAAAAATGAGTGCATGGAGCAGACAGTGGTCAAAATGAGAAGGTGTGCCTGAAAATCTATCTGATCATTCTGGTTGTGTGTCATGAAGCCACACCAACTCTGGGTTTCTGATCTAAACCAAAAGGAATTTTGGTCTGATGGTGCTTTCCACTCTGAGCTAATGTTTCAATCTCCCACAGTTTCACTTGCAAATGAACTGGGAGTCAGAAGTTTTCTGCTACTTTGTGAGATTAACTTAAGCCAGGAAACAGAGGACTTTCCTTTTTCCTCATCTACAAAGGGATAGAATAATATATTACTGATAGCCCTTATAGGGTTTTTCTGAGGATTGAATGAGTGTGATAATGTGAATAAATGCTCTTAATAGGTAATAATTGCTAGCTAAAGAAAAGATGGACTTAATAATAATTGATCAGTTAATATACCCTCATATTCCTCTCAGTATGGTGTCTTCCTATTGATCTTTGCAGGAATGTGTGTGTAATTTAAATACACAAAAACAGATTTCTCTGCACTTTCTAGAGAAACTCCTTGACAGATAAGCCAGAAACATGCTGTCCTTTCCCTTTAACCTTGGCTACACATTCCTATCTCTCAAGCATGCAGATAGTGATTGATGGTGTCTTGGGAGAGGGATCTACATCCTGGACTTGTGCTGCCTGAGTAAATGCCGCCTTGTGTCTCGGCACATGGTCGCACTGACTGTCCTTGGAAGAAATACACAAGAGGCTGCGTTTATTATTCCATCTCCATGTTCCTTTCCTGGGACATTCTTTTCAGACCCCATGCTATTTATTCACTGAAATGTCTCAGATGGCATCTTGAGGTTCTGCATTCTCTGTTCAGCCTGGTCCAGTGAATCTGTGAAGGCCGAGGTTGGCCTTCACACACTGCGGACACACTCACCCTTTCCTTGGATTCCAGAGGCAGTGTGGTGTGAGGGGAAGGTGGTGCAGACATGGGCAAACATCCTGGAGCCTATTCCCCTCCTTCCTGCATCCAGATGTAGATGTGAGTGCTCATGAGATTATACCTGACACACCAAATGCTTGCAATTCTAGTGTGGTATAACTATAAAGCATCATCACCATTATTCTGCTACACTGTTCTTATTAGTGATTTACCTATGTTTCAGAACCCTACTTATTTGAAATGCTGTATCTCCCCAGATGTTAATGAATCCTCCTACTTTTATTCTTCACCAGTTGACTAAAACACTGAGTATTTGTAGAGATGCTAAGTTTAAGACCGACATCTATCCATCTTGAAAGTTACCTAAATCATGATAAGATGCAAAATGTGCACATAGAATGTATTTTTCTGAGACCATCAACAATATATATATATATATATATATATATATATATATATATATAATATAATAAAAGAGAAACATGCAAATTGACCGTTACCAACAGCCAATCAGAGCAGCTGAATGCAAATTAACCCAGCCAAGATGGAAGCTGGCAGGGCGGCTCTGCACTGGGAGCCTCCACGGCCGGCTGGCATAGCTGTGCCAGGTGTGTCAGCTCAGTGGGAGGGGCGGTCTGGCCTGGGGCCTCCTCGGGCGTCCAGGAGCAGCTGTCCTGGGTCTGCTGCCTAGCTCCGCCCCCAGGAGCCTCCAAGGAGTATCCAGGAGCGCCTGTCCCGGGTCCACTGCCTGGCTCCACCCCCTGGGGACCTCTGTAGGGTGTGCAGGAGCAACCGTCCTGGGTCTGCTGCCTGGCTTTGCCCCCCGGGGGCCTCTGCGGGACATTCAGGAACACCTGTCCTGGGTCTACTGCCTGGCTCTGCCCTGGGGGCCTCCATAGGGTGTCCAGGAACACCCGTCCAGGGTCCGCTACCTTCATCCTCCCCCCAGGGGCCTTCACAGGCGTGCGGGAGCATCTGCTGCACAGTGCGGAGAATCCGAAGTCAGTTCACTGCCCAGCTCCACCCCGGGTGTGTTTACTCAGCAGCAGGGCCCCACCAAGGGATTCTGCACCAGTGTCCACCCCTGGCTTGCCACCCAACTCTGCGCCAGTGTGTCCCCTCAGCAGTGGGGGCCCACCAAGCGTGTGCAATCGTGGGCCCCCTGGTGGGAAACGTCCAGGCCTGCACTCACCAGCCTTCCCACCCCCCAGTGCATGAACCCTGAAGGGGCTGTGGGCAACCTGAAAATGGCTCTCAGCCCCTCACCCAGGCTGGCCAGGCATGCCAGCAGGTGGACATCCCCCCCGAGGTGTCCCAGACTGCAAGAGGGCACAGGCTGGGCTGAGGGACCCCCACCCCCCGAGTGCACAAATTTTTGTGCACCGGGCCTCTAATATATATATATATATATATATATATATATATATATATATATATGCCCCTTGTCCTGTCAAGCATGAACTTACTCCCCTTTTAATACAAACTATATACAAATATATATTTGATCAATAAAACACACTGGCGTTCACATAGCATACTCACTTAGCAGATGCAGATTTTAATGGGGTAGAGGAACAAACACATCCCTCTGTCAGCATCTCAGTTATTTTCAAGTCCAGAGTGACCACAATGCACTATTGATGTTGCTAAAAAAAAAATGAATTTACTTCTCTCTATTCCTAGTAATGACTATCAATATCTCACCTCTTCCAGGCAGATTCTCAGCAGATTTAGATATTTTTTAAATGAGTTTTTAAAAATAAAGTTGTGAAGGCAATTATTTTGAATCTCATCTAAAGCAATTAAAAAAATATCCTGACATTTAAGGTGATATTTTTTCCAAGTAAAATAATTATAAATAATACTAATTATGAACAAATCATTCAGTTACTCTCACTCTGGCTCAACCTTTAGATTAATAAACCAATCAATTAAGACTAATCTTGATCAAAGGACCAATTTGTTTAAAAAAATATAGTGACATTTCACCACAAGTATGATATTTTCTTAAACAAAGAGCTGTCTTCCCAGAAGATGTTATGGTCAACTGGTAGGCATAGAAAACTAGCATTTTTTATGCTTCTCTTGATAATGCTTCTCAGTTAGGTACAAAATGATGATGATGAAGAAAATGGTGATGTTAATGTACAAAACTAAACATTGGAATTCAAAAACTACCTTAAAGAGATTTCTGAAAATCTCAGGACAGTGGCTCCCAGAGACTGACAATATCTGTCTGCACACTGGTGAAGATGTCAGATGTGTCCCTCTGTCTGCCTGTGTGTTTCATTTTCTCCAAAGGTATAGGGGAGGGATTTGCAAATATGGCCAAAGACCAAATCTAGTCCACCACTTAATTCCAAATAAAGCTTTATCAGAATAATGCACCAATTTTTTTGCCAACCCCAGGTGTAGGGTAATAAAAAATGCTAAAATTCAATCATCTTTGAATTTATAACATCAACTAATATTTAAACAGAACTTTACCGTTTATACAATGTGAGCATATTACTTTGTAACAGGTATCCCTCTCACTTACGTGAAGAAATTGCAAACTTTCCAGGTCATTCAGCTCTTTAGTGGTGCAGGTCAGATGCAGCCTCTGAAGAGGGAATGGCGCTTTCCTGATGGCAGCCTTTAGGGAAGCAGTGAAGGGGGCAGCTCTCAGTGCAGTAGGGGTCCTATTGCATTCATATGCCCAGATGTGATCATTGCCATGCAATCATTATCATGCGATCAGTGCCCATGTGATCATTGCCATGCGATCAGTGCCCATTTAATCAGTGCCATGAGGTCAATGCCATGTGATCAGTGTCCATGTGATCATTGCCATGCAATCATTGCCCATGTGGTCATTGCCCATGTTATCATTGCCATGTGATCAGTGTCCATGTGATAAGTGCCATGTGATCAGTGCCATGTGATCATTGCCCATGTTATCATTGCCATGTGATCAGTGTCCATGTGATAATTGCCATGTAATCAGAGCCCAAGTGATCAGTGCCCATGTGATAAGTGCCATGTGATCAGTGCCATGTGATCATTGTCCTGTGATCATTGCCATGTGATTATTACCATGTGATCATTGCTGAAAGACAGCAAGGAAGCAAAACTGGAGACTTTCATGTGTTCTCTCTTTATCTGATCCTGGCCTGGGTGATTTACACCTCATTCTGGTCCTATGTCCTCAATCTCAGAACCAGCACTAATAAACAAAAAGGAGATCAAAGTGCTCTGTAGTCATAACTGTGCTTCTTGCATCAATTCTGACTGTCCACACTGAAGAAATGCATTCACCCTGAAATTGACACTGTGGCACAGAGAGTCTGATATAACCAGTAACAGAAAAGTCTTTGTTTTGGGAATATGTTATATTTTTTTTAAAGTTTGATTTCTGACATACCAAATCCCATCTTATGTATTTTTCTCACTTTATTATAAAAATTATATTTCTTCCCAAGCTCATTCAATTAACTAGCAAGGTAGGCTACAAGGTGCTGGAACAAAGACAATGCCTTTGAGATATGCAGTTACAAAACCAATGGTTTACAGAAACAAAGTATTTTATTTTCTTGTTTTATTTTTCAAATTTATTTTTATTTACAGTTAGCATTCAATATCATATTAGTTTCAGGTGTACAACACAGTGATTAAGCATGTATATACCATAAAAATGATCACCTTGATAAATTTAGTTGCCATGTGACACTACGCATAGTTATCGTAATGTTATGGAGTAGATTCCATGTGCTGTAATTTCCATCCTTGTGACTATAATTATCACTGACAATTGTACCTCTTAGTGTGTTCACATTTTTTACCCAGTCCTCCAACCTCCCCTTCCATCTGGAAACCATGAATCTATTCTCTGTACCTATGAGTTTGTTTCTGCTTTGTTTTTCATTTATTTTAAGACTGCACATAGAAGTGAAATCATCTGGTACTTTTTCTCTGAAAAACCACAGCTACTAGATCCATCCCTGTTGTCACAAATGGTAAGTTTCTTCTTTCCAAAGGCTGAGTCATATTCCATTGTATATATGTACCATGTCTTCTTTACCCAATCAATTGATACTTAGCTTGCTTCCATATTTAGGCTATCTAATCTAATAAAAGAGTAATATTGAAATTGACTGTTTCTATGGGATGCCTAAACCATGCCCAACAGCCAATCAGAGCTGCTGTATGCAAATTAACCCAGCCAAGATGGAGGCTGGCAGTCATGGAGCTAGAGTAAACAGAGGCTTCCGTTGCACCAGGAGTAAACTATCTGCCAGCCGTCTGGGCTTCTCCAGGCTCAGGCAACAACATAGTTGTAACATTGTTGCAATTATAGAAGCCTTGGAGCTGAAGCAAACAGCAGGCTTCCCTTGCACCAGTGATGGAGGAAACTGCCTGCCTAGAGTCTACTAAGGCAACATTCTTAGAGTCTACTAAGGCAACATTCTTTCAATTATAGAAGCCATGGAGCTGAAGCAGACAGGAGGCTTTGTTACCTGCCTAGGCCTCAGCTTAAAGGAATAGTATCAATTATAGAAGATAAATAAACCCCAGAAACCTGCTTCCAGCCAGCATTGCTGGGACATTGGGTCAGTGGGAGCTGTGGGCAGCCTGAAAGCCTGAAAACAGCCCTCAGGCTGGCACTCAAGCTGGTCACACTCCAATGGAGTGAAGGATCCCACTGGGGGGCTTGGCTAGCCTGCAAACAGCCATTAGCCCTGCACCCAGGCTGGCCAGGTACCCCAATAGGGACCCAAAACCTGAAGGGACTGTGGGCAGCCTGAAAACAGCCCTCAGCTTGTTACCCAGGCTGGCTACACCCCAATGGGGTGAGGGTCCACAGTGGGGGGGCTTGGCCAGCCTGCAAACAACCATCAGCCCCTCACCCAGGCTGACCAGGTATTCCAGCAGGTGGACATACCCAGAGGGTTCCCAGACTGCGAGAGGGCACAGGCCGGGCTGAGGGACCTCTCGAGTGCACAAATTTTTGTGCACCGGGCCCCTGGTCTATATATATAAAAGCCTAAGGGACCATTATGATCATTCACTATGACATGTACTGACCACCAGGTGCATTCCAACAGCCAACCTCCCATAGCTGACCAACCTCCCGCAATCCTTCCCCCTAATCAGCCCCGATGCTGGCCAGGTCGAGGGACCCCACCCATGCATGAATTCATGCACTGGTCCTCTACTTGTAAATAATGCTGCAGTGATGATAAGGATGCATATATATTTTTAAATTAGCATAATGGATTTCTCTGGGTAAATAGAAGTGGAATTGCTAGAGGCCATGTCTTAGTTCTATTTTCAGCTAAATCCATGCTGTTTTCCATAGTGGGTACACCAATTTACAATCCCACCATATTGCATAAGGGTTCCCTTTTCTCCACATCCTCTCAAATCCTTGATGTTTCTTGATTTATTGATTGAAACCATATGACAGGTATAAAGTGATATCTCATAGTGGTTTTAATTTGCATTTCCATAATGATTTGTGATGTTGAGCACCTTTTCAAATGTCTATTGGCATTTATATGTTTTTGGAGAAATGTCCAAAATGTTCAGGCCCTCTGCTCATTTTTTAAGTGGTTGGATTTTTTCTTTCTTTCTTGGTGTTAAGTTGTATTAGTTTCTGATATATTTTGGATATTATGCCCTTATCATTGGCAAATATTTGTCCCAGTAAGTAGGTTGTCTTTTAATGTTAATGGTTTCCTTCTCTATGCAGAAGTGTTTTAATTGGATTTAGTCCCATTATTAATTATTTTCTTTTGTTTTCTTGCCCAGGGAACCTAATAAAAAATCTTGGTAAAAATGATCCAAAGAGTTTATTGCCTATGTTTTTCTCTAAAAGTTTTATGGTTGAGGGTCTTACATTTATGTTCTTAATACATTTTGAGGTATAAAAAATGGTCTAGTTTTATTATTTTGCACGAGTCTATTCACTTTCCCAACATTATTTATTGAAGAGACTGTCTTTACCTAATTGTGTAATCTTACCTCTTTTGTCATAGATTAATTGACTATACAGGTGAGGTTTTATTCTCAGGCTCCCTATTCGGTTCCATGAACTTATGTATCTGTTTTTATGTCCGTATCACACTGTTTTGATTACTATGGCCTTGTAGTATAGTTTGGTATCAAGTAGGATGGGGATAGTTCCAACTTTGTACTACTTTTTAAATATTTCTAGTACTATTTCAAGTGTTTTAGTGGCTTTGTATAAATTTAAAAATTATATAATCTAGTCCTAAAAAATGCCCTTGGTATTTTGATAGGGATCACATTAAATCTGTAGATTGCTCTGAGTAATGTGAACATTTTAATGGTGTTAGTTTTTCCTAGCCATGAGCATGATATAATCTTTCATTTATTTGTATCTTCTTCAGTTTCTTTCTTTGGTGTCTTATAGTTTTCTGAGTATAGGTCTTTGACTTAGTTGATTAAATTAACATCTATGTAATCTATTTTTCATGTAATTATAAATGGGATGTTTTCTTAAATTCTCTCTCTGATAGTTCATTATCCTATAAAATAAAAGCCTAATATGCAAATTGTCCCCTCAACTGGGAGTTTGACTGGGAGTTCAACTGGGAGTTTGACCAGCGGGTGGGGCTGGCCAACCATCCACAGCCCCTACCCCTTGTTGGTCCCACCTCCAATCACCCTCCCTACCCTGATCAGGGGTGGGGCCAGCCAGCCAACCTCTGGCATCCCTTGCTCCCGATCAACCTGGCCCAATCAGCTCCGATCAGGGCAGGCCAGCCGGACCTCACTCATGCACGAATTATGCACCGGGCCTCTAGTTAGAGTATAAAAATGTAACCAATTTTTTAATAATAAATTTGTATTCTGCTACTTTACTGAATTTTTTTATTAGTTCTCATAGTATTTTGGTAAATTCTTTAGTGTCTGCAAATAATGATAGTTTGATTGCTTTTGTTCCAATTTGAATGCTTTTTATTTCTCTTTCTTGTTTGATTGCTGTGGCTAGAAATTCAATACAATGTTGAATAATAGTGGTGAAATGTACATCCTTGTCTTATTCTGGATCTTTAAGAAAAAGGTTTTAGCTTTTCAAAGTTGAATATGATATAAACTAAGATTTGTCATATATGGTTCTTATTATATTGAGGTAGTTCCTCTATCCCCACTTTGCTGAGAGTTTTTATCATAGAGGGATATTGAATTTTGTCAAATGTTTTTTCTGCATCTATTTATATGATTATATTATTTTTATCTTTCATTATGTTTATGTGGGGTATCATGTTAATGTATTTATAGATATTGTTGAATTAATTTTGCTGATATTTAGTTGAGGATAATTAAATATATGTTCATGAATGATAAATTTTAAAATTCATTTTATTTTATTTTTCCATCATCATTCATCCCCTCTAGGCCCTCTTCCACCTCCCCTCCCCTCACCCTCCTATGGCCAATACCACAGTTGTCCATATCCATAAGTTCTCTCTCTTTTTTATTCTTGTTTGCTCAGTCACCCCCTCTCCAGGACCTACCCCTACCACAGCTGCCTGCCTGTTCTCTATTTATGATTCTGTAACTATTTTGCTTTGTATTTCAGTTTGTTCATTAAATTCCACATATGAGTGAAATCATATGATACTTTTCTTTCTCTAACTGGCTTATTTCATTTAGCATAATGTTTTCAAGGTCCATCCATGCTGTCACAAAAGGTAAACTTTTCTTCCTTTTAATGTCAGAGTAGTATTCAATTGTGTAAATATCCCACAGCTTTGTTTATCCACTCATCTGCTGATGGGCACTTGGGCTGCATCTAAATTTTGGCTATTGTAAATCACACTGCACTAAATATAGGGGTACACATATTCTTTTTAATTAGTGCTTCAGGTTTCTTCAGATAAATCCCTAGAATTGGAATAGCTAGGTCATAAGGCAGTTTCATTTTTAATTTTTTAAAGTATTTCCATATTGTTTTCCACAGTGGCTGCACCAGTCTGCACTCACACCAGTGCACAAGGGTTCTCTTTCTCCACATCCTTGCCAACACTTACTGTTCCTTGATTTATTGATGATAGCCATTCTGACAGATGTGAGGTGACTGTGGTTTCAATCTGCATCCCTCTGATTGTTAGTGAGGTTGAGCATCTTTACAGATGTCTATTGGCATCAGTATGTCTTCTTTAAAAAGTATCCATTCTGGTCTTTTGCCCATTTTTAACTGGCTTATTTGAGTTTTGTTGTTGAGTTTTATAAGTTCTTTATAAATTCAGGATTTTAAATTCTTATGATGTATCATTGGTGAATATGGTGAATATGTTTTCCCATTCAGTGGGATGTCTTTTCCTTTTTTTGATGGTTTCCTTTGCTGTGCAAAAACTCTTTAGTTTGATGGGCCATTTGTTTATTTTTTCTTTTGTTTCCACTGCCTGAGGAGATATATTCAAAAAAAATATTGCTATGAGAAATGTCTGAGATTTTACTGCCTGTTTTCTTCTAGTATTTTTATGGTTTCAAATCTAACATTTAAGTCTTTGTTCTATTTTTACTTTATTCTTGTGTGTGGTGTAAGAAGGTGGTCTCATTTCATTTTTCTGCATGTATCTGTCCAATTTTCTCAGCACCATTTATTGAATAAGCTATTTTTGCCCATTGTATGTTTGTGCCTCTTTTGTCAAATATTAATTGCCCATAAAGGTGTGGATTTATTTCTGGGGTCTCTATTCTGTTCCATTAATTTATATGTTAGGTGTTATGCCAATACTATGTCATTTTGATTACTGTGGCTTTGTAGTATAATTTGATATCAAGTAGCATGCTTCCTCCAACTTTGTTCTTCTTCCTCAAGATTGTTGTTGCTATTTGAGTTCCATATAAATTTTGAAACATTTGTTTGAGTTCTGTGAACTACTCCATTGGTATCTTGATAGGAATTATAGTGAATCTGTAGATTGCTTTAGGTAGCAATTTCTTTTTCCTGTGTCTTGTAATTTTTTGAGTACAGGTCTTTTACATTCTTGGTTACATCCTTGGTTATTTATTCTTAGGTATTTTATTATTTTTGGAGCAATTGTGAATTTTTTAAAAATTCTCTTTCTGAAGTTTATTATCCTATATTAGGAGCCCAGTGCCTGAATTTGTGCACCTTAAAAGGAACTGTGGGCTGAAAGGCTAAGGTGGGCACAGAGGCTGCACCCCCGTCCAGCCCCTCCTGCCATGGCCCCAGTCCCCTGTCTGTCGGCAGCCCTATTCCTGCCACCACCACTTCCATGCACTGATGATGCCGGCCCTGCTCACACCCACCAATGATGCAGAGTGGTTGGGGCCAGAGTCAGCAGCGTGTGTGAGCAGGGCCAGTGCCATCAGCAGGTGCAAGCAACAGCTGCTGTCCTGATCATACCTTAGGAGCAGGGGGAGATGAAGAAGGCCTCGGGGGCAATCAGGGCTGGCAGCTACTGCTCACACTGCTGATGGCACTGAGTGATCTGAACTGGCGCAGGGCTCCAGCAGCAGTTGTGAGCAGCAGCTCTGGTGCCAGCTGTGAGTGCAAGTGGAGCCAGTGCTGGCAGTGGGTGTGAGCAGGTCTGGTGCCTGCAGCAGCTGCAAGCACCAGGTGGGACTGTGGCATGCAGGAGCAAATAATTTTCGGTAACCACCAGAGGCTTGCCCTGATGATAGCGATTGGCACCTTGCCTTGTTCTGGTGCTCCTGCTCACCACAGGGATCGGACCTAAACCAGCAGTTGGACATCCCTCTCACAATCTTGGACCACTGGCTTCTAACCACTCACCTGCCTGCCTGCCTGATTGCCCCTAACCCCTATGTCTGTCTGCCTGATTGCCCCTATCTGCCCTCCCCTGCTGGCCTGATTTCACCCCTAACTGCTCTCCCCTGCCAGTCTAATTGCCCCTAACTGCCTCTTCCTGCTTGATCATCCCTAATTGCCCTCCCTTAACAGCCTGATCTCACCCCCGACTGCCTTCCTCTGCTAGCCTAGTTGCCCCCAACTGCTTTCCCCTGCCAGCCTGATCTCACCCTCAAATGTCATCCCCTGCTGACCTGATAACCCCTAACTACCTCTGCCTCAGCCATACCACCATGGCTTTGTCCAGAAGGAAGTCAGATGTCCAGAAGTCAACCCAGTCTAATTAGCATATTACCCTTTTATTAGTATAGATCAATGATAAAGGATATAATTGCTTAAATGGGGGGGGGGAGCCTATTTCAGTAGGAAGAAATGCTCTTGACAGATAAAAACACATAATCCCTATATCTGGACTGATAGCCAGCTATATGCACTATACTGCCAAAGTGGTCATTAAAAAATTGAACTGCTTTCTTACACCTTACACCAAACAGCTGTTGCCCTTAAAATTCCTTCTCAGCCCCCACCTTAGGTTCTGACTTTGCAGCTCACCCAGATTAGATTCTGATTGGTTGGTTTCTATGCCAGTCAGCATCAAAAGCTCCGCCTTCTAGGCAGCCATTGGCTCTTTGCAGTTCACCCAGATTTGGTTCTGATAGGTCGTTTCTATGCCAGTCAGCATCTCCAGGCCTATCTCCAGGCCTGATCAGAGAGGCAGGGCTTCGGCTGCTGGTGAGTGTGCTGAACTGCTGACCTCTCTGAGACAGAGTGGCTGAGCTTCTGGTGAGGCCTGGAGAGAGGAGAGAGAAGCAGGGTCTGATATACAGTGAGGATCAGACTCTGCTTCTCTCTCTGGGCATCACCAGAAGCCATGGCAGCTGCTGATCAGCCCCACCTCTCTCTCTCTCTCTATCTTTCTCCAGAGGTCAGCAGTTCAGCTCACTCACCAGTCCCTACCCAATGGAACCTGCTGCATGCACAGCCTGGAGTTCAGTCAAGCCTTCAGTTATTTTGGACATTGCATACCCTGGTTCTTTATATATATACTAGGGTCCGGTGCACAAAATTCATGCACGGGGGGAGGATGGGGGTTCCTCAGCCCAGCCTGCCCCCTCTCACAGTCTGGAACCCCTCAGTGGATGTCCTATGGTGACACCAGTCTGCCAGGTGCCTTTTGTTGTGTGTGTGTGTGTGTGTGTGTGTGTGTCACCACTAGGGACCTGCCCCCAGCCGCATCTGAGGCTTAGAGCAGTCCTCCTGTGTGTGTCTACCTGCTGGGAGCTTGCCCCCAGGCACACCATCAAGGCTTGGAGCAGGCACCCCCTCTATGTTAATCTCTCAGACTCTTGCCCTCCCCTGCATGTTGTTCTCTTTTTTTGAGCTGTGGCCAGGGCTGGGTGCTGCCTGCCTTCCAAGCTTGCCTACTGCCCACCTTCCTCCAGCCACCAGAAAGCAGGGAAAATCCTGTCTTGTGGTCAGGCCAACCTTTTCCTGCTCCCTGATCCCTGGAAGGACCTGGGGAGCCACCAAGCAGGCCCCCAGCCCCCAAGAGCTTGCTTTCCCACTCCCCAGTGCCCCCCAAAGGGCCTGGGGAGCCACCAAGCAGGCCTCCGACTCTTTCCCACTCACCAATCCCCTGCTGCCTTCCTTTCCCACTCCCCGGTGCCCCACAAGGGGTCTGGGGAGCTGCCAAGCAGGCCGCCAATCCCCTCACCTCTTTCCCACTCCCCAGTGCCCTGAAAAGGGCCTGGGGAGCTGCCAAGCAGGCCGCCAACCCTGCCACCTCTTTGTCACTCATAGGTCCTGGGTCCTGTGCTGTTCTGCCCTGCAGCCGCCCTGTGCACTCGGGAGGTCCCTCAGCCCGGCCTATGCCCTCTCACAGTCTGGGACCCCTCTGGGGATGTCCACCTGCTGGTGTGCCTGACCAGCCAGGCCCCCCAGTAACGTCCCTCACCCCATTGGGTTGTGGGCAGCGTGGGTGACAGGCTGATTGGTGCTTTTAGGCTTTAAGGGTGCCCACAGCTCTCATTGATCCAATGTCCCAGCAAGGCTGGCTGGACGTAGGTTTCTGGAGTTTGTTTATCTTCTGTAATTGATGCACTGTTCCTTTAAGCCGAGGCCTGCTTCACCTCGCACTTCTATAATGAGACAATGTTACTCTTAGTGGTCAGGCCAGCATGCTGTTTCCTTCAGCTCCCGAGGATTCTATGATTGATATTTTGTTGCAAACATGTTTTGCCTTGAGGCAGGATAAGCGGAGCGGCCGCAAACAGTTTCACTTTCACTCCTGCTGCAATGGAAACTGCCGTTTACTCAGGTCCGTGAGTGGCGGCCTCCATGTTGGCTGGGATAATTTGCATACAGTCGCTCTGATTGGCTGGTGGGCGTGGCTTACCCGTCCCGAAGAAACGGTTAATTTTAATATTATGCCTTTATTAGTTTAGACTAGAGACCTGGTACACAAAATACATGCACAGGGGTGTGGGGTCCCTCAGCCCAGCCCGACCCCTCTCACAGTCTGGGATCTCTCAGTTGGATGTCCTACTGATGGCCACAATCTGGCAGCAGAGGCTTACAGCAGGCACCATGTGTGTGTGGTGTGTGTGTGTGTGTGTGTGTGTGTGTGTGTGTGTGTGTGATGGGGGCCTGCCCCCGACTGCACCACATAGGCTCAGAACAGTTGCCCTGTGTGTGTGTCCCTGTTGGGGGCCTGCCCTCAGCTGCATCAGAGGCTGGGAACAGGCACCCTGTGTGTGAGTGTGTGTCCCCACCTGGGGCCTGCCCCCAGCCACGTAAGAGGCTTGGAGCAGGCACCCCATGAGTGTGTGTATGTGTGTGTGTGTGTGTGTGCCTGCTGGGGGCCTGCCCCAAGCCACACCATAGAGGCTTGGAGCAGGCACCCCTCTGTGTTGATCTCTCAGGCTCCTGGCCACACCTGCATGTTGTTCTCTCCCTTGAGCTGTGGCCAGGGTGGGGTGCTGCCTGCAGACTGTGCTTTTCTGCTTGCTGATCACCATGGTGACCCGCAAGCAGGCCCTGCTGCATACTGCCTGTGGGCCATGCTTTCCTGTTCACAGATTGCCACGGCAACCCGGGAGCAGGCCCTGCTGCATGCTGCCTGGAGCTGCACTTGACTGATCACAGATCACCATGGTGACCAACGAGCAGGCCCTGCTGGGGGTTGCCTGCTGGTTGTCTTTGCCTGCTGTAGGACAGCGTGACCTGCTCACAGGTTGCCAAGGCAATGCCTGTTGGGCTCATGTTGCCAGGGTGATGCCACCAGCATTCTGCTCCACCGCTATGGGTGCCACCATATTTGTCATGGAGTGATGGTTAAATTGCATATTACTCTTTTATTAGATAGGATAGATAATAAAAGGTTAATATACAAATTGTACCCTCAGGAGTTTGACTGACAGTGAGTTTGATCACTTGCTATGATGTGTGCTGACCAACAGGTACAAAGGAAGGCCCCAGCCAGTAGCTAGAAGGCCCTGATTGGCTCTGATCACCAGTCAGTGATCAGAGCCAATCTGTGGGGCAACTGGCAGAACAATCAGGGGGTCCCCACTGGCACCCGCCTTGGTTGGCCTGGGGCCTGCGAGCTGGCGCAGTTTCTGCATTGAGTGTCCCCTGGTAGTCCACCAGTCGCTCTGCCATTTGGTCAATTTGCATATTAGGCTTTTATTATATAGGATTAGAAATAAAAATGGAATGGGTGTGTAGTTAAAAAGCTGAGCAAGCTCTAAGAATTATTATTCCTGATTGGACAATCACTGAAGATATTGTGGAGGTAGTAGATTTGTGAAATGGAGTGGGTGGGCATATGAGAAGGAAACAGAGGCAATAAAGTTGTAGAGCAACATGTATAATTACGTGATCAGAAAGTCAGTTGGTGGCTGGAGTTTTGACCCAGGCAGGGTGAAGAAGGTAGCACCACCTTCCTTGCTCTAATACGAGAAAGCTCCTCTGAGGTCTGATTCCCAAGCTGAGGGCTTCCTGAGGGCATTTACTTAATGGCATGCCAGGGTATTTACTCATAAAACCAAAATGCCATTGGGGACAGAAATAGAGGTTTTGGTTACTTCCCCAAACAGGATGAAGTTGGGCTGAATATCCATGTGATTCATTGGGGTCAGGAAATAAGAACTCCACAAACAAACACCCCTCCCTCCAGCCCAGTGACTCATAGCTTCTTCAGTTTGTAAAACTCTGAAGTCCAGACAAAATTTGAGATATGATGTCCAATCATAAATCATTTGTGCTCATTGTTACAAGAGAAATATTTGTATCCATTCTTTTAATCATCCAAGGAATAAACATTTAGTGAGCTCTTACTGTTTTGAGGCACACAAAACCTAGAGTTATAAAACATAGTTTGTGCCATAAAATATTTCCCAGTTTATCCTAGAAAACAGATGCAGCATAAACAATATGTAGAGTATCACGTGAATCTTATGATAGAGAAATGCAGAAAGTACTAAGGGTCAGAGAAAGGACTCAGAACTGCTTTGTGAAAGGAAGGGTGGAATGGGACTTGGGTCCTAAAAAATGACTGTTCATCATGTATTCACTTATTAATTCAACAGATACTTATCAAGCACTGACTGTGTGACAAGCAGTGTGCTAGATGTGAGGGTCCATGCTTGTGGAGCTCACATCCAGTGAGCAGACCCAGATAGTGAACACCAGTATATCTGGGAACCAAGCAAGAAATCTCTACCTTCATGGAGTTTACATTTACATAGAGAAAAATTACCAAAAACTATAACTAACACTTTATTCCAAGAAAGAAGAACATATGCAAAAATAAGTATATATCCAGCCCTGCTTGGAAAAATGTGGAGAAAGGAACTTCAGGTTTAGTGGTACCCATATAACAAGAAGGCTTATTAATACAACTGAGAGAGGATGGCCAAGTTGCCATGACACTTTTTGACTGGAGGTGACAGAAATGAGCACCATTTTCACATGGAGATTCACAGCATGAAGCTCAAAGACACTCTGATTTTGCATTGTCCACCAGTGAAATGGAGTCACTGATTCAGAAATGTGATTACTGTGGTTTCAACTCACTAATAATCTTTATGCTTCAGCTTGACTGCTCTGCAATGGCCCAGTGCCATGAAAATAAAAACTTAAGACACTGACTCCTAGTTGCTTAAATCATATTCAGGTCAATTCTGTGACAGCCAGCTCTAGCTTGGAGGTCATACTTGATTCTCCTATTATCAGGCTGTCTAAATGAGGCAGGCCATGAGCTAGTTACTGTTATTGTGCTCATTGACATGGGATTTAACCTATATTAGGAGAAGAAGTAGGACAGAAAGCTTTCAGCCCACCCCAGGCTTGGAGAATTCCAGTAGAAGCAATTGCAGAACCACAGAGCTGGAAGGATCTCAAAGTTACTTAAGGTGATCCTGGCACTTGCTTCTAGAAAGATATAGGCCTATCAGCAAATTTAATATAAATGGTAGAACTCACTATTTTAGCAGCACATTGAAAATGTACCCCTCCTGAATAGTATAGTGAAGCTGCCTACCCTTGGGTAACATATCTTTGAACCTTGTATTTTAAAGGTCTCAGGACCTATGCAGTATATTCTTTTGAATACTCTAAGTAGGAGAAAATCATTGTCTTTGGAGGAGGATATTCTGAATTTTCAAAGAAATGAAGTGCCATATATAATTGGTCCAGTTGGATATCATTTTCTATAATCACCCTCAAATATGCTTGTTGATTTTAGAGAGAGGAAGGGAGAGAGAGAGAGAAACATTGATGTGAGATAGCAACATCTACTGGTTGCCTTCTGTATGCTTCCCAACTGGGGATCAAACTTGCAACCCAGGTATGTGCCCTGATTGGGAATCAAACACTCAGCCTCTCAGGACACCAGATGATGCTCCGATGCTCCAACCAACTCAAACACTCGTGCCAGGACAGTTAGATCTTTTTCTATTAAAACTAAATTTAAATGCAGCTATGAAGTTATGAGGTGACATTTCATTTAGTTTAATTTATGCAAAAGGGACTTACTAGCAATTGTAAAAGTAATTAGTAAAGTACTCTCCCTAATGGCTAATTTGGAGGTCTCTGAGCCTTGTTAAGCTGTACTATCTCAAACTTTGTTTGATGAACTAGAGACCAAGGAGCATACTTTGTCTCAAAAAACCCCATTTAATAGAGAGGCAGGTGTGTGTCAGACTATTTGTTGACTAAATTAGAAAACAATATTGTCATCACTTTGTAATCATGTTGTATATTATTTGTCCTTTTTTCATCAAATATTAATCCTATGATCACCTTTTATCTTGATGCTTATTAGTCCCAAATGCTTAGGGAGGCAGTCTTTGCTGAACAGACAGTATTCTGGGAAGAGAGTTCAGGTTCCAGCCTAAACTCTGTTATGAGTAGCAGTGGGTGGCTCTAATCCTGTGTCTCCATTGGAATGAAATGATTGAACTAGATGATGGGAAAAGGTCTATTTGAAGAGTAAAGTATTGAGTAGCTACTTTGTGCCCATTTCTGTGGAGGTTGTAGTACATTTTTTAAAGGTCTTAGTATAGATCAGGATTCTGTGTTTGCAAGTGACAGGAACGCAATTTGATTTAGATGAGGTAGAAAAACAAACCTCAGAGAGGACAGGGATATTGCAGGTCTTAGGAATGACAAGAATCAGAGACTCAAGCACTTCCATGACACAGCTCCCCCAGCTTTGGCCTTGGCTTCTCTCTCAGGCTCAGTGTCCTTTGTGAGCCTAAAGAAATTTGAAAAACCTGTGGAAAGTCCTCTGGGTGGGAGAACAGATACCATGACTGACAGCTGCTCTTAGAACAATGAGGTTTGCTGGAGAGAGGGCAGCTTTCCCAGAGAAGAGGTTGATATACCAACAGAAACATAGTGCTCCACTAAGCCTCTCTCAGCTTGCTACCCACACCCACTTGGCTCCTCTTGCTGCACACACATTGGCCAGTGACCTCCTGCTCTTCCTGAAGACCATGCCCAACTACATAATTTCTGAGAGCTGACTGCCTGGGCAGCACATCTTGCCTGTGCTCTCAGAGCACCTTGAACCCATTGCCCTGGGGAAACACAACTCTTCATATTGCTTGTCATGGTCTGTCCAGATTTTTATCCCACATGAGATTGGGTTCTGGTGATTCAAAGAGAAGGAATCCAAGATCTTTGTTGTCAAGATGTTAAAGGTCTAGTGGGATAAACAAACACTTGCAATACCAAGGGGTTGGGATGAATCACCAGATGTCAGTGCTGATGCTACAGGAGCTTATGGGAGAGTCTTCTTGAAGTAAGGGCAGGGGAGAAGGCCCAAGCTGGTCCTGGTGAATATAATTGATTGAGGTTGTATAAGGTCTGGAGGGAAGGATCATTCTCTGCAGCAAGAAGAGCCTATAAGAGCTCAGGGAATGCTTGAAATAATAACGTAATCAAAGGCTAATGTTTGAATAAGACAGAGATGAAATTATTGGAAAATAAGAGTTTCCAATCAAGTACCAATTTTATAGTACAATGCACTAGGAGTTTAGAAAAGATTGAGATTACCATGATCTCATAAAGGAAATCTCTCAGAAAAAATACACATTGCCTCACTACATGAAGAGCTGACAATGATAAATCTGAAATCGGTGAATCTGGGTTTCAATCTCACTTTGCCAGGTATTAACTTGGTGGTAATTTCTCAATCTCTAATTTCTACACCATAAAATAAAGACACAAAGATTCATATCTCAGAGTTATACTGAGGCTAAAATAAGACATGTACATGAACATGCTTAATAAACTCTAAAGTACTATGCAAACTTAAATTATTATTTAAATTTCCTTAGCTGTAAAACAGAGAATTATTAACTGACAAGAATATTTGGAAGATATGAGAAGGTACCTAAATACAGTCACATGGCAAGATGCAATATTCACATTAAGAGGTATGTTCATTGCACTCACTGGCTAAAAATCCTGGTTGGTGCTATTGCACAATGCGTGTACCATGATAACGAGCTGACTCTGGCATTTTATCCATTTCTGACTCTGATGACAGGGCAGAGAAACACCACATCCAGGCAGGCAGTTAGTCTCCACTGGGCATGTGCTGTGCTATAAATTCAGTCATTGAAATGCTGTGACTGTAAGGTATTCTGTCTACCAAGTGAACTACATCTTGGTAGACAGAAGGTTCACTTTAGAATTTCCTTCTAGTTATAGAACTCTAAGAAGTAAGACTTTCCCTTCAATGCTTTCATTTTCCCCTTTTAAATGGCCATACAAAATGCCAGCATTTTAAAGTGTCACCTGACATACAAAGGATCTGAACAAGTGTGAGTCCATCTTATGCTCTGCTCAAGGGTGGGAGAGGGCAGGGAAGTCCATGAGCAGATACGGAATGGCCGCTAAAGGAACCTGGACTTTGTGAGTGTATTCTAAGGACTATGGGAAAGTGTTAAAATGTAATTGATGCAGTGTGCCCAGGCGCACAGAGTAAATAACTGCACTCTGGCTGCTCCTCCAGCTCCTGGGAGCGCTTGGCTCTCCCCTGGGAATAAGCCCCTGCCATGCCTCCCACATTCCCCACTGAGGCCAACTCTGAGCTGATTATGGCAGAGGAGATTGTGCCAACGCTTTTCTATGTTGCTATGAAGGTGACCTTGAAAAGCATGAGTTGAGATATTCAATATTTGTTATTCACTCTTGTTTAAGGATAAACTCAGGGAACCTGGAAAAGAGTCTCATCACTCCCAAGTATGGGGTCAAAGTCATGACCAGTTGGTAATCCTTTCTCTCTCTGTTACACCCAATTATTCAATAGGCCTGGTCCTGACTCTTCTGAAAGGTTCTTTCTAAAAGTTATGTAAGG
>PVJC01017633.1:0-32264 GCA_004026665.1 Murina feae | reverse complement strand
GGCCTCCATGTTGGCTGGGCTAATTTGCATACAGCCGCTCTGATTGGCTGGTGGGCGTGGCTTACCCTGTCTCGGAGAAATGGTTAATTTTACTATTTCGCTTTTAGTAGTTTAGATGCTGAAAGGTATCCTTTGAGAAGAGGAAGAGGAAAAAGTAAAGATAAAAATTATGAACAACAAATACATATCTATCAACAAGTGAACCTAAAACTCAAGTGAATAAAAAATCTGATGAACAGAATAAACTGGTGAGTAGAATAGAATCAGGGGCATAGAAAGGGAATGAACTGACAATTCTCAGGGGGAAAGGGGTGTTGGGGTGCAACAAGAGACTGGACAAAAATTGTACACCTATGGATGAGGACAGTGGCGGGGGGGAGGTAATGGCAGAGGGTAGGATGGGAACTGAGAGGAGAGGAGCTATAGGGGGAAAAAAGAGGAACAACTGTAATAATATGAACAATAAAGACTTTTTTTTAATTGGGAATGCACAAATATATGAAAGCTAAACAACACATTCCAAATTATTGATGGTCCAAAGAGGAAACCAAAATGGCAATTAGAAAATACTTTGATATGAACAAAAAGGGAAACACAACATACCAAAACATGTTGCATGCAGATAAAGCAGTGCTTAAAGGTAAACTTATAGCTGTAAATACCTAAATTAAGAAAGGTAGATTTTATATTAGTGATTTAACCTTCCACCTCAATACAATAGAAAAAGAAGAGCAAACTATACCCACAGCAAGCAGAAGGAAGGAAGTAATAAAGATGAAAGTGGAAATTAATGGGAAAAATAGGGAATAGAAAAAATCAATGAAACTGAAAGCTCGTTCTTCAAAAAAAAACTAACAAAATTAACTAACCTTTAGCTAAATTGACTGAGAAAAAGAAGAGAGAAGACTCAAATTACTAGCATCAGAAAGGGCATACTATTGAACATACCAAAACAGGAAGAATTATAAAAGACTACTATGAAATGCCAATGAATCAAACAGCTTACATTAAATGGATAAATTCTTATAAAGACACAATCTGATAACTATAACAAGTAGATAGTAATATTTTTTTTAAATGATACATAAAATTATACATAAAATCCAAGCCCAGATAACTTTACTGGTGAATTTCACAAAACATTTAATGAATAATCAATATCAATTCTTCAAAAACATACAAGAGGAGAGAACACTCTCCAGTTCACTCTATGAAACCAGTATTACCCTGAAACAAAAGCCAGACAAAATATCACAGAAAAGCAAACTATAGAGCAACATCTCTTATGAGTGTGGACACAAAAGTCCTCAACAAAATACTAGCAAACCAAATCCAGCAGCATATAAAAAGATTATAAACTGTGACCAAATGGGATTTATCCCAGAATGCAAGGTTGGCTTAACATTTGAAAATTAATGTAATACACCATATCAATAGGCTAAAAAGCAAAAATCACATGATCATCTCAATAGATCAAGTAAAAGCATTTGACAAAACCCCAAACGCTTTCATGATAAAAAACACTCAGCAAACTAGGAATAGGAGAAAACTTTCTTAGCTTGATAAAAAGCATCTACAAAAGTATAATCCTTTCTCCTTAGGTTCAGGAGCAAAACAAGGATGTCTACTCTCGCCACTTCTATTCAACATTATACTGGAGGTTCAAAGCAGAGTAATTAAGCAAGAAAAATAAATGAGTCATCTAGACTAGAAAGGAAAAAGTAAAACTATATTTGCAAATGACAAACTTTTATGTAGAAATCCTAATTAACCCATTAAAAAACTTTGGAATAAATTACTTCAACAAGGTTATAAAATATGAATGAGAACAATAGACAAAAATACAATAGTATTTCTATACACTTGTAATGAATAATACAAAACTGAAATTAAATAATTTCATTTATAATAGCATCAAAAATAAAATATTTAGAGGTAGATTTAACAAAAGTGCAAAAGTTTATTCTCTGAAAATTATAAATCATTGTTAAATAATCTATATATTTAAAAGCTAAGTGATGGTTACGACTGGATGACCAGATGAATAGATGACTGGCCAGTAGATATGATGTGCACTGACCTCCAGGGGGCAGATGCTCAATGCTGGAGCTGCCCCTGGTGGTCAGTACCATCCCACAGACAATCTCCCACAGTCCCTCCCCTTGGCTTGCCAGCCCCTATTGGCCCTGATTGGGACTGGGCAAGATGGCCCCGATTGACTGGGAGGGATCCCACCCATGCACAAATTTGTGCACCTGGCCTCTAGTTTTAAATAAATGGAAATATCCCATGTTCATGGATCAAATGAATAAATATTATTATGATGCTAATACTCCCCAAATTAATCTATACATTCAACAAAACTCTATCTGAGTCCTATCTGGTTTCTTTGTAGAAATTAGCAAGCTATTCCTAAAATTCAAATGGAACCCTGGCTGGGTAGCTCAGTTGATTACAGCATCATCAGATATGCCAAGGTTATAGGTTCCCTAGTCAAGGCACATACAGAATCAACCAATGAATGCATAAATAAGTGGGACAACAAATCGATGTTTTGCTCTCTCTCTCATGCACTCATTATCTCCTTCTCTCTCTCTCTCTCTAAAATCAATAAGTAAAAATTTAAATAAATAAAACTCATATGGAATTGCAAGGGACTTAGAATAACTAAACCAACCTTGTAAAAGAACATAGTTGGAGGACTCACACAAATGTTTATAGCAGCATTATTCATAGCAGCCAAAAGATGCAAACAACTAAATGTCTACTACAAGATGAATGAGTAAACAAAATGTGGTATACCCAGACAATGGAAAATTAATCTACCATAAAAAGCAATGAAGTACTGGGATATGTGACAACAAAACTGAACTGTGAAAACATTAAGTGAAAGAAGTCAGAAAAGACCACATATTATATGATTCCTTTTATGCAAAATATCAAAAATAGGCAGATATAAAGACAGAAAGTAGATTAGTGTTTGCATAAGACAGGGAGCAATGGGCAATAAGAGGTTGACAGGTAAAGCATAGAGAGTTTTTTGAAATGATGACACTATTCCAAAATTGGCTGTGGTGATGGTTGTGCATATTTGTAAGTATACTATACACCATTAAATTATATGATTTAAATTAGTTAATTGTATGGTTTGTGAATCATAACTCAATAAACCTATTATAAAAATAACTAATATATGCTTAATGCTCCCCTTCCCTAATGAAGTGTTAATGCTGGGATGTGTCCACAAAGATAGGGATTGCTATTTTCAGGTCCCTTGCATGAGGATAAGGGAGGCGCTTGTTCTCAGAGAAAGAATGGGAGCAGATGTGATGTGTGTCCCTCTTGAACTGTTAATAAGGGGCTGCACCTTCCCCACCATCTCTTTCCCCATTGGTAGCTAACTGAGAAGGGCTCTGTAGCCTAGAAAAGAATGGGCCACCAGACGGAAGGAGCCATTTTCCTCAAAACCACATAGAAGGGCACCCAATTAAGAGCACCTGCACAGACTGACATGTCTGGGAAATAGATTTCCTTACATTACATTCAGGACTTATTCATTACCACCTCTACAATTACCTTAACTAATAGGGTGCCCAATAAATGTTTGTTGATTGAGTGAATAGATGCCCAAATAGTAAAATGCTATGAGAACAGTACTACTATGATGAACTATTGTTTGCAAATTTGTGAGCTTATGTCAGAATAGAAATCAAGATATTCGGGTGGTTGGGGAGGGAAATAGTGAACTAGGCCATGTGCTTATTATCATTGCTATTAGGAATAAACAGTTTATGGACCAGTATGGGCCTATGGGCCAACCACATTTAGAAGCTACTGCATTGGAGGACATTTTCCAAGTATTGAAAGAACCTGAAAGTATGTTTAAAACCACACAAACAGTATTTGTAAAATCAATTCAACCTAATCTCCTAATTTTGTTTCACTTCTAAGTTGTTTATTATTTGATAAAGTATAATTGTTTATTAAATATGTATATTTAAAATAGAACTATATGAATATATACATATCTATATATCCATCTACCCATCCATCTATCCATTTATCCATCTATCTATCTATACAAACTTAAAAGAAGAACATGGCTCAAAAGACTAAATACAGGCCAGAGAATAATCAACTGCTTTATCCAAATAACATACAAGCCAACAACACACAAACACATATACTATACTTCAGAAGGTACAAAGTACTTTTTTAAAAATTTATCTTTATTGTTGAAAGTAATACAGATGTATCCTTTTTTTCCCATTGACCCCTTCTAGCCTGCTTCTCACCCGACTCCATGCCTTCACCACACTATTACCTGTGTCCATGTGTTACGCATATCTATAATAATAAAAGTGTAACATGCTAATTAGACCAGACATTCTTCTGGACGAAGCCAGGGCTGCAAGGGAAGCCTGGGTCCTGGGTGCCAGAGGGAAGCCAATGTTGGCAGCTGGGAGAAGGAAGGCCTACCCTTGCAAGAATTTTGTGCATCGGGCCTCTAGTATGCATATAAATTCATTGGTTAATCTCTTCCCATCCACCCACCTACCCCCATATTCTTTAAATATGCTTTTCACAATTGTTATTTAATCCTCATTATAATCCCATGGGATGGTGAAAATCATAATTACTTCATTTATAAATCAAAAAAATTCCCAAAATACCAATCAGAAAGAATATATGCACCCCTATGTCCATAGCAGCATTATTTATGATAGCTAAGATTTGGAAACAGCCCAACTGCCCATCAGTAGATGAATGGATAAAAAAGCTGTGGGACATTCACACTACGGAATACTATGCAGCTGTGAAAGAGGGCTCTCTTACTCTTTAGGACAGCATGGATGGACCTGGGAAATATTATACTAAGAGAAATAAGCCAACCTGAGAAAGACAAATATCACATGATTTCACTTATTTGTGAAATCTAATGAAAATGAATTGACCAACAAAATAAGACTTGAAGCATGGAGGCATGGAGCAACCCCATATCTTGATGTGGGGTTGGGAGGATGAGAAGAGGTAAGCCAAAGAACTTATATACTTATATGCCTCGTCCATGGACATGCGCATAGGATAGTGGGTAGGGGCTGGGAGGAGGGGTATAAAGGGGGGGGTGTACTATCAATAAAAATATATTTTAAAAAACTAAGGCTGCCTAGGCAAAGTGAAATTAAGAGATGATATAGATAATTATTGACAAGTTCAGATCTCAATACCTGATATTAAAGAGGAAAAACTGGAAATATCCAGCTAATTCACCTTCATATTCACTCTTTGAACAATTTTTCACTTTCTTAATGCTAACATAGTCTTGGTACTACAGCAAAGGGCTGGTACTGCAGCAGGAGAAGCAGAGGGCTAGATTTACATTGCTGTTATGTATAAAATATAATGGTTCACATTTACCCAGAATTCCTGAATCCAAAAATAATTTTAGTAAAGAGAAGTTAGTTTTTAAAAGCATACTATTTCCTGTGTACTAAGCCCTCTTGTGATGCAAACAGGCTGACCAAGACGGAATTTGTTGCATCATTTCAGTCTTTTGAAGTATTTTTTCCTTTTAAGTGTCTTTTGCTTGTAAACTCAGATCTGCTCATGTCTTGTAGCCAGGCTTCCAGGGTAATCACGCCAAAGTGAACCCAACTCAGCAGCACCCAGGCCACCTGCACAACACACTTGCCAATTCTGATCCTCAATTTTCAGAGTTATGCGATCTCTGGTTAAATTTTTAAAAATACATGTTTTATGACTATAGGACCACACCTCTGGCCGCTTCCACTCCTGAAATTCCAAAGACCTGGGAGGACCCGTTCACCCAGATAAGCCTCTGAACTCAGTGATGGTCCTTAGAAACTGACCTAAACTCAGATGTGCCAAGGTTTCCCAGGCCTAATCATGGCCATCACATTAGATATTTCTCCGCTTTTTCAGTATAAATATTAGAAAGGGAAGGGGGTAGTATTTTTTAATTACTTCTTTTTTTAACATACTTTTTATTGATTTCAGAGAGGAAGGGAGAGGGTGAGAGATAGAAACATCAATGATGAGAGAGGCCTCCTGCAGGCCCCCTACTGGGAATCAAGACCTCAGCCCAGGCATGTGCCCTGACCAGGAATCAAACCATGACCTTCTGGTTCATAGGTTGACATTCAACCTCTGAGCCATGCTGGCCTGGCAAAAAGGGGGTAGTATTTAATTGTATTCTTTTATTTCCTCATTCATCATCCAACATGTACAAAGCATGTTGAAGAATAAGGACATGCTTTCTGCCTTCTAGAAATTGCAACACAGTGAGAGAGCTAAACAAGGTACCCAAAGAACTGCAGGACAGGACATTGCATGCTATCGGCTCTGGAAGCAGCCCTGACCTAATGTCTGGGGACAGAAAGGCAAAGAAAGCTCTGACTAACGTGGCCAGAAAAGGCCTTAGGGAAGCAAGAGGGAGCTTCTGAGTTGGGTTTAGAGAAAAAACAAGATTTCATCAAGGACAGATGGGGGAAGTGACAGTCCAAACGGTGGCAATGATATGAGCCAGAGGTAAGGAAGCGAAAGGTGAAGGTGACATTAAGAAATGGGAAGTTTTGGGGTGTCATTTAGCTGGAACATGGGAAGTAGCATAAAACAGGAAACATACGTTGGGACCAAACTGTAAAAGGCCTTCAACACCAGGATAAAGTACCATGATTTTCTTTTAGCAGTTAATGCAGCAGCCATTGTGAAAGTTAAAGCAGAGAAGTGATCTGAGCAAAGCAATAGTCCAAGAAGCTTGCTCTGGCGGTGGTTTACAGAATGGCCTTTAATTTTGAAAGGCTAGAGGTCTGGGGATGAATCAGGAACCTTTTACAATAGATCAAAATGAAGTAATCGGGTTTAAAGAGAGGTAGTAGCCAAGAAAATGAAAAAGAAAAGAAGGAATAACAAACAGAATTTTGTAGGGAAAGCCGGGAAAATGAAAAGATAACTCCCAGTCTTTGAGCCAGTGCCCGGAAAAATTTATGTTGTGGATGAAAATGTTTGGACTCAAATTTACACAAAGATCTAGAGATTTTTAAAATTTATTTCAAAACTGTCTGTGATGCTATCCATATTAAAAAAGAAAACACATCATCTCCCAGGATCACCCAGGACAGCTGGTTGCTCTCACCACATTCCTTCATTAGGCTTCTTTTTCCATGGTATTTGCCTGTTCTGGAATATGGACGAGAGTGCTGGAAAGGAAGGTGGAAAAGCCTTATTCTGATCAACCAAATGCCAGCCTTGTTACCTTTCCTACTTGGGCCATCTCTACAGATGCCTTGAACATCTCAATCCACTCTCTGGTCTGGACAAGCAGGCAAGTCCTCCCATGGAGACGGCAGAGAAGAACACTCCTTCTAGAATATCAGAGAGGCGCAGATCTGGTCCGTGGGCACCCACTCTGCCCGCTGTGAAGACATGCTTCAGTCCTCACAGTAAGCACAAAGCCTCGAGGTACAGCAGGTCCTCCAACTCAGGGAGCAGATGGAAAACATTCTGTTTCCTCAATGTCGGGGCATTGATGACAACATTCTGCATGAAGGAGCAGGTCTATGGGAAAGTCACGGGAACAGGACTCTACCTGTGATGGGCAGGGGCCAAGAGAAACAAAACCGGTATCACTTTCAGGATCGGGAAACCTAACCTGACCACACAAATAATTAACCTGAAAGGCCACTTCACGGTCCCCCGAAGGACCCAGATGTTGCACTTCACTTTAGGTAAACGTTATTTTTAGAGACATAAGAATCCAGCATCCAAAATTTATCACCCATCTGAGTGGGAGACACAGAACACAGAACAGATTTATATGTTTAGGGGGTAGGAATGGGGTTTAAGCTCAATAAAATCTTAACTGTGCTTTACTTTTTAATTTAACTTTCAAACATTTCTTTCCTGTTTTGTGACTGAGAATCTCGTGCATGTCACCCCTTCAGTGAAGTATCACAGGAAAGACATTTTTGTGGTGTTTAGTGGAAATAATTTTTCTTGTGGTATTGCTCTAGTACCCTGGGAAACTGGCTTTCAGAGATAAATTAGGCTAAGAGCCGTCCAGGGCTAATTTATTAAGCAGTCAATGGTTTAAAACAACTTTCCCTGTTTCAGCTCACTGGAGATCTGTTAGTGACTCTTGAGAAGACAGCAAAAACTGAAGACTGATAACTTTCATAGATTATCTTAAAGCAGACCAAGTGAAGGATTGATGTAGGGGGGTTTCACAGGTGAGCAGAGGTAGTACACACTGTGGGTAAGTCTGTGCGTGTGTACTTTACAACATTCGTACAACATTTGTACATGCTAGATCTGTAGCAATAGTTGAACACACTAAAGAAATTTTCAAATTCCCTCCAGGAACAAATGTTTGAAACAGGCACCTCCTCATTTGTCTCCTCCTGTTAGAATATACTGCAGATAGGATAAGTTCCATGTGTAAAGACAAATATTGCTGGTCTCTCTCAGGTGTTCAAAAGGCTTCAAGCACTTTCTACAGATGCCCCCCAGAACAGTGATTTGTGGCCTACATTGCACCCTGGAATCACCAGTGGAGTTTTACAAAGTACTGATGCCTTGGTCCTACCCCTAGAGGTTCTGATGACATTGGTCTGGGGTATGGCCTACACATTGAGTTTTAAACCTTCCCACGTGATTCTAATGTGCAGTTAGAATCTGCCATATAGAAGGCATCAGAGACTCAGACCTACTCATACCTGGTGACTATCAGGTGATTCAGCTGCTGATGTGTGTCCCTTCTCTTGCCTAAAAATGCCAGCAATGCAGAGGCATCAGAAATAAAGCGAGGACCAATAATAACTGCAACAATGTTTGGGGAGCTGCTCAACTCCAACTGCTATTCTGTGTGAAAAAGGCTGAACGATTGAGCCCATGGAGGGAAACAGAGCTAAGAGAAAACATTAAGAAGAGGGGAAATGACATTCTCTTTGGTTCAAGCGGGATTTTTCTAAAGAGTGATGGGCCATTGACCTCTCTCTTGAAAGCTAGAAGAGCATCAGGGCAGAAAGCATGGCTGGTTTTTATGCCATCACTACTATTTCCATGTTGAAGAGACCTTCACATTTGAAGATGCCTAAGAATTACTGAGTCTCTCAGTAAACACGCAGCTTCCCAGTCCTCACCCTGGAGATCTGGACACAGTGGGGCAGGAGTGGGGCCCAGGAATCTCCAGGGGATTCTGACTGAGGTAAGCTGCATCCCACTTTTGAGAAACACTGAGTCATCCCACCTCCAGGCAACCTCCTGAATAATGGCTTCCTCTTCAGGTAAGTAGATCACCAGGTGAAGGAAAAGGAGGGAATGCCTCTTCAGTAAAAGTTAGCAAAGTATTTTTGGAAAGACACTTGCCCTTTTTACTGAAAAACGCTCAGTCCCTTTTGGACAGCCTGGTGGCTCGTGGTGTGTTCAGTGTCCCTGCAGAGAAGAATGAAGGGGAACTCTGCAAACCAGATCCGCAAACTACAGACCAATACAGTTCTTAGGAATGAGGGATCTTCCGCAGTCAACATCCTTTCATGTCTTAAAGCAAGCATGTCAAACTCGTGGCCCATGGGCCCCATGTGGCCACAACGAATATTTTTGCAGCCCAGCCAATATAACAGTAACTTAATTTTTACATATCCTGTTATACTTAATTATTAATAACTAATTTTGTAACTTAATTTTAATAAAAATTTTGTAAAATTTTTTAACTTAATTTTTACAATTTTAATAAAAATTTTGTAACTTAATAAAAATTTTGTAATGTAATTTTTACAATATCCTGTTAAACTTAATTATTAATAACTAACTACAACATTCGCTAATGACTGATTACTGTAATCGTGTTGCATTAATTTCCCTTACATGCCTATTGCTCAGGCACACCATTTCTCTCCACTAATACCAGCAGCGAATATTTTAGCAGCCAATTGCCATGTCATTAGTCTTGGACTGCCTTGTTTGATGTGCACAACAGGAAATATTTTGCTTTCAGATAACAAGAAAAATAGGTTTATTTGCATTACACTTATTAATTTGTGCAATTATTCCGTATCTGGTAACTTAATGTTCAAGAAAAAAATTATTAATTTTTATTAAAATGTTCTATTACTTTATGTTAACAATTACTCATTTATTTCAGCCCTTTGTGTTCAACATGTCTCTATCAAAATAAAACTATGAAAATTGAAGCTTTTTTTTTTTTCAGCCCACATAAATTTAAGCCTTATTTATTTGGCCTGTGTTAGCCTTTAAGCTTGACTTGCTTGTCTTAAAGGATCACCAACACTGATGCAGAAAAAACAAAATCCATTCCAATAAGCTAATAAGCTGTATTCAAGGAATTTGGGGACATGAAGGGATATGCTTCTTTATGTCTAGAAATCACTCCCCTTTCATGATTGTGGAAAATTGTCCATGTTTATGTTTATTTTTAAGGTCAGAAAATTTTCATTATTGCAGTTTTACCCACCTAGCATCAAAGATAATGGAAAGAAACAAGATGTTATTTCCAGTTGAGTATTTTTTAAAAATGATCTGTATTCCATAGTTGTTGTTGTTGCTTTTAATCTATTATTTCTTTCAGAAAGGAAGGGAAAGGGAGAGAGAGATGGAAACATCAATGATGAGAGAGAATCATTGATTGATTGCCTCCTGCATGCCTCCAACTGGTGATCGAGTCTGCAACCTGGACATTCGCCCTTGACCAGAATTGAACCTGTGTCCCTTCAGTCCATAGGCCAATGCTCTATCCACTGAGCCAAACCAGCTAGGGCTCCAATTGAGTATTTAAATAAAATAATTTGAACTTGCTCAATCTCTCCTTCCCAATTCAGTTTGTGTGGGAGGGTGGGGGGGCATGAGCACACATGTGTGTGACCAGAGTAGTGCTGTACATTTGCAAACTGCAGTTATAATGATTTGTCACCAAATTTTGGAATCCATAGTTCATGGACCTAGAGTTCACTCAGAAGTCACAATTTCAACCTGTAAACAGGGAAAGGGTGATGTTCTTCACTGCCTTGTGTTTTTCACACAGAATTTCCCTGGTCATCTAGAGCTCTCCAACCTTGGACATTGTTCCTGTGCTGTGCCCACATTCCATTGGCACAGGCATAGGATGGTATGCTTGGAATGTCTCCACCCTCCAAAATATTTTTGGATCAAGCTTATCCCTTTTCCCTGAAAAACCTCTGTTGTACAGCATTTGCTTTGCCGACTTTTATATTTTTGAATATGGACCAAATCATGGAAACTCCAGGGCCCAGGCCCACCATTAAAAAGTTCTATTAATCCCCTGACATTAGCAGAATTCCCACAGAAGAAGAGCAAACCTGGAGACTTCTGCCTAGGGTGCAGACTATCTTTCTGTTCTGTTTTAATTACCTGCAGGCTCCTTGTCTAAATGCTCTTGAATTCAGAAATCTGTGGAAAGAGGTCTAATCTAAATACCACCAGATTTATCTAAAAATAATAATGACTTTTTAAAAAAGTTGCCTCTTGATGGTCTTTTTCTCCTTGTGCTAATTGACAATGTCAACAGAATACTGAAACTCAATGGAGACTTGGAGGGGAGATTGCCTTTTTTTCCTAAAGAAATCTAGAATTTAGTGGGGGGGTTTTGCTGGGATCAATAATCAGCACTGTTTGTAATCGTAACAACAACAACAACACTATTTAATGTGTCTTTGTTGTGTTCCAGGTGCTGGGCTAACAGTATCACCCATTATCTCACTTAATTTCCACAACAACCATAGGAGGTGGGCACCAGCATCCCTATTTTAGTCATAAGAACGTTTGGGTCATACAGGTCGCATGTGGCACAATCATGATTATTTGTATTACCATAGTGAATTAATAAAAGGAAAATGACAGTGAAAAGATGTGAAGTATCCCCAAGAAAACTGCCATTAAAATGAAAGTTAAATAGATTTTCTAATACAACGATGAGAGCAACATATTTTGGGATCAGTCAAGTGGGTAGAGAGACTTTGGTGAAAAATTCCTTTTAAAATCTTGTTGGTATTTAAGGGACATTTTGGCGAAACACCATGGAAACATCTGGTCATATCCTCTCAACCTTCATTTCTTCCCTACATGTTGTTTTTAATATGTCACAGTTGTTAAATTTGTAACAAGCAATGCCCTTGAGACTAAACAACAGTGCCTAGTGTGTGAAAAATGAACAATACATTTACGGCAACAAAAACCAAAGGAAATTTTAAATAAACATTTAATGGAGTACAAATAGTCTGAAAGTCTTTTTTGGTGGAACTTGCCCAATCTGTGTGCTGACATTAGCAGCAGGATGTTCTAAGTAAACTTTGTGGAAGTAAATGTAGTCTTCTTCAGTTGAGACATTGCCGATCAGATTCAGATCTTCTGGAGGATTATGGCTAGAGAAGGAGCAATTGTTAGTTAGAAGAGAACTCTCCATTTGCAGTCTCAGAACAAACGCATAACCACCAAAGTGCCAGGAAGGATGGATGGAGCTGGGGATTTGGATGTTGTATAATGGCTTCAAAGTCGACAACCAAAAGTAGAAAAACAACCACCAACCACCAGTGTTTGTGTATCGGTCAGTTAGCCAAGGTCCATGGGCCTGATTCACTTCCTCTCTAACTCTAAAAGGATTTTTCCTTTTAGATAAAACCCACATATTTGAATCTAATCCAACAAACGTACTTGTCTCGGGCTATATTTTGCTCTTGCTGTATTTTGGTTGTATGCAATGGAAAGTCTTGCAAAGAATCTACAGCGAAAGGAAAAAAATCAGATCATAGATCTTATTCAAGCAATTAGGAATGCAGCTGAGAAAGAGAGACTGTGTATGTCATCTAGCGAGTTATTTGAAAACAATTATTTTTTAGTTTTGTATATTGACTCTTTCTACATATGGAGAGACAGATGCTATTCAGCAGAAATGTTTTTCCACTGATATGGAATCCCCAAAGAAACCGTATTGGCTTTGATGTGATTCAGAGATTGTGTCATTCATCAACATGGTTTTAAAGAATGTTAGCAACCTTAGGGTTGATTCAACCTGAAAATAAACACAGATGGTTCTTGGGAGAACAAACTATTTTCCATAGCAGATTTAACCATACATGTAATGGAATATATATCCATTGTATTTAGTGCCACATCTGATTACATAAAAGCAGTTGAAATGCATGTGAGTCAGACTATTTTCCTAACATGATAAATAAATAACTTATCCCTCCCATTTCATTATTTTTTTCTTACTTTGGAATTTTTTAAACACACTGAAAATTTGCAAATATATACATATGTATATGTTACCAAGAATTTTATATTTTGGGGGCCATTTAAGAGTTAAGTTGCTGCAGTTGCTCCTGAATAATTTAGAATATATTTCCCACAAATAATGACAGGAAAAGCAGGAAATTAACATTAGCTTATTATTATCATTTACTACACAGTTTTAAAAGTTGCCTCCACAGTGTGCTTTATAACAGTGGATCTTAAACTTTAGTATGCATCAAAATCAATGGAAAATCTCATGAAACATAGATTGCTGTGTTTCAGATTCAGTAGGTTTGGCCTCGGTTCCAAGTTTTGTATTTCTATCCAAGTTCCCCGGCAGGGCTGGTTCTGGGATCACACTTTGAGAACCACTGTTTTGTAGCAAAAAAAGCGTTCAGTCCAAGGTAACATATGGTATCTAACAACCACGTCTATTTAGTTTTCTTTTCATGTAGAGACTATTTCCAGTTGTTTCTTGACTAATCTGATCTTGACATTTTGGAAAAACATAGGCCAGTTATTCTGTAGACTATGCCTCAACATGAGTTTTCCCCATGTTTCTTCACGATTAGATTCAAGTTATGATTCGGGGTAGAAATATATCACAGCAATGTTCATCTTATTGCACCCTATTTGGTGGTACATAATTTAAATTGTCTCGTTACTGATGTTATTAACTTCACTTGATTAAGGTAGTCCCTGTCAGGATTCTCCACTATAAAGTTATCCTTTACTCTCTTATAATTAAAGTTGTTTTAAGAGGAGATACTTTGACACTAAGTAAGTATCCTGTCTCTCATTAAATTTTTATTGATTAGTTCTAGCATCTACTGATGTTTCTTGCCTGAATTATTGACAGTTGCCAAATAGAGTTTTTCTAATTCTGTCATTCCTTCTCCATTTATTAGTGGCCATTACACTGTATAATTTTTCTCTTCTCCCTATGCATAATTTCATTACTCATCAGCATGGAATTGCAGATTCCTGTTTTATTTAATGGGTTATAATTATTATTTATTTTGATGCTCAAATTGTCCCCAGAGTTGGCCTTTCTATATGTCCCAGCTTTTCTTGAACATTCTTTGCTTTCTAGTGTCAAAAATTTTTCAGGTTCCTCTTTTACTTCCTCTGCCCAGACTAGGAATTAATTGTTTCCTTAGAGAGACTTAGTTGCTTTTAATGGAGAATGTTATTGAAAAGCCAAGATCTAGGTCTAAGATGTATTCTTTACCTGTTGGGGTGTTGTTGCTCCTTGATCCTCTCAGTAAACAGAGCTAGGAAATATATGTATATGTACACACACAAGCTCACACACACACACACACACACACACACACACAGAATTACATTTAAATTTAGTTCTCAATTTATATTATTGAAATGTGCATGTGTTCACCTAACTTTGCCTATATATCTACATTTAGCTCTATATATTGATAATAATTATACCTCTGATTCCGGTCCAATATCATGGAATTCAATCTAGCTTTCCTGCTCTCTAATAATTCCCAATTTTTTCCTTCCTCCATTCATAATTCTCAATATTTTTACTTATTTGATTAATCCCCTGTATGTAACAAATCTCCAATTGAACCAAGTCAAATAATTACTAATTATTAAAAGACACCTACATTTCCAGTGGATTTTTGTATACTCAAAGAAAACCAAGCTAGCATTTTGGGGGGTGGCTTCTTGATTCTCTTTCCACAATACATTCCAACTATAATCTCATTCTACGTAACTAAAAAAATTAACTCAACTACAATAAGTGCTTTGAAGTGTGAGCCTGCTTGGAGCTAATTCTACTTATATCAGCTCATTTCACAGGTTCTTCATTCTCTTCAGGGTGAAATCAGAGAGTTAGGTGTGATCTCCCAAGACTAACATATTTAAAGTCTGAAAGCTTACTCCTCCCTGTAACCTGCTACCACCAATAGGAACAACTGCTGCCAAGCAGTTTCCCCTCCAGAGTTCCTGGGAAGAGCCTTCCAGTTAAACATGAAAGATTAAACATGTGCATTTACCTCTGGTTCCAGCTCAAGCCTCATCCAAATGGGGATGGATGGGGGTGGGAAAGGGAAGCGTGAGTCCAAAGAGAACTGGAAGATCTGGGCAGGCATAGCTCAATGGTTGAGCACGGACTTAAGAATCAGGAGGTTAGGGTTGGATTCCTGGTCAGGGCATATACACGGGTTGTGGGCTTGATCCCCAATGTAGGGTGTGCAGGAGGTAGCCGATCAATGATTCTCTCTCATCATTGATGCTTCTGCCTCTCTCTCCCTCTACCCTCCTCTCTGAAATCAATAAAAATATATTATTTAAAAAAAAAAAGAAAATGGGAGAGGAGATAACTCAGCAAAATTTTAGAAGAAATGGGAGATACCAATACCTCTGAAATTGGAAGTAGATAGTGGAGTTGAAAAGAGAATTCACTGGAAGTTTCTATAAGAAGTTAGATTCACAGGTTCCCTTTTCCCATTCTTTGCTGGAGGCAGCAGCCTCTTGCAAACTGATAAGAAAACTAAAACAGGTAACCTGCTCTACACTGTAGAGAAAGTAAGACACAGATTCAGCAATGCTAGACAAAGCTGAGAGGGTATGCCGTATTGAAAACATGAGGATTAAGTGGAAGTCTACTGAATGGCATTAATTTTCCCCCAACTTTACATACTTATATACCCTCTTCTCCATGTGACTCTCAGAACCCTGAAAGCTAGGCTCATATACCTCAGAAAAAAGATACAGATTTCAACTTTGGGAAAATAGATCATCCGCTGTCGTCTGAATGTGGGTGTCCCTCCAAGGTTCCTATGTTGAAATCCTAAACCCAGAGATGGTATTTGGAGCTGGGGCCTTTGGGAGGTCATTAGGTCATGAGGGAAGACCTCTCAGAAATTGAATTAGTGACCCTAGAAAAGCAACCCCAGAGAGCTTCCTCGCCTCTTCCAGCATGTGAGGACACAGTAAGAAGACAGCTATCTATGAACCAGGAAGCAGGCCCTCACCAGACCCAGAATCAGCCAGCATCCTTCACCTTGGACTTCCTAGCCTCCAGAAGTAAATTTCTGTTGTTTATAAGACACCCAGTCTACACTGTCTTTGTTGTAGCAGCATGAACAAACTAAGTCAGAAATTGGTAGTGAGAGTAGGGTGCTCCTATAATAAATATCTAAGAATGTGGAAACAGCTTCAGAACTGGGTAAGGGGTAGAGAATGCAAGAGTTTTAAAGTGCATGCTAGAAAAAAACCTGCATCACTATGAATGACTAAGACACCATACCAAGAGAAAAGACCCTAGAATTTTGACAGCTTGGGGCTCCCTAACGAAAGAATAAAGCCACATCATCCTACACCAAACACTGCCATTTGAAAGCCCACTGACTTTCCTCCTTTCCCTATCGTAATTATGAGTGGGCAGGAAACAGATGAAAACTTCAAAACTCATGGAAGAAGAAATGGCAAAGCCGCTTGTTGAGGGCTCCCTTTACCAAGTCTTGTATTGAGCCTTTACATCCCAAGGACTCTTTTCCCTTGTGGCAGATGAGATTCCTCAGAAATGATTAGAAGGGGGCTTTTCATTCATTTAAGATTAGAGAAATTTATTAAACCAAAGATATGGAGACCTAACTTTTAAAGGTGCCTTGGTCTCAGCATTTTGACTGCTCCCTATTTTACTTATATTAGGCAACATGGAAGTTTCATTAACTCTTTCATATAGGATATAATTATTAACTATGTAAGTGTAATTAGTCCCATAATTATTCAACTAGGCAGGAATTCTAAAACTCTACTATATAGATTCGGGTTATTCTAATCTCTACAAATTAGGTTCACTGAGCATGTACTATGCCAAGTCACTATAAGTTCAGGGTCTAACATGAATCTGAGAAACCCATCTCTATTGATGTTTGAAGAATAGTTTCTATCCCCAGGTGCCCCAGCTCTATTCTTACAACTGGCTCAGTGAAATTCCTCTGAATTCTAATATCCTCTGTCAGTTCATGTCCTCTGAGAAAGAAATATCAAGGCAGAATTAGACATGCAGGAGATTAATTGGGAGGACTGCCTATGAAAGATGAAGGGAAGAGTGAGAAGAGTCAGGCAGGGACCACAGGCACACCTATAAATGGAAAGAAGAGTAAAGGAGGATTGGGTAGGAAAAGCCTGAAAATGCAACTCAGCTCTGACATATCTTGACCAGGCAATGAGAAGCCCCAGAGCAAAGACTGCCCAATAGAAGAGTCCCACTTTGGGCAACAAGGGTCCAGCTCTGATAGCCCCCGCATGCTTGGCCATTGCCAGGAAACAGTGTGGTGGGGTCATGGACTTGGTATGAGCAAGTGCAACAATGACTCCCACGGGTGTGGCAGCTGGAGGCTTGGGCTCCCTGTGCTCCTCGCAGCAGGTTCTTTCTTAAAAGGAAGTCTGAGTGGGGCTCTCCCGTGGCTGGCACAGCTCCCTGACTTTTTCCATGTCCCTTGCAATGCTTGATCCCTCACAGCTATAGTTAAAGCGAGAGCCAACTCCAGAATCTAGGTCTCCTCACGCAAAGGCCACTGGTCTTTGTTTCTGTTTCTGTTTGAATCTGTTCGGGGCCAGATGAATGAAGAAAAATAGTGTGTCCTGTTTTATCATAACTGCCACGGGCGTCATTTCTTTACTTTGGCAGCAGATGTTAGCACAGTTTATACACGCAGTACTTAGCATTTACTGGTCACCTATGACTCAGCTGCCAATAGACTCAAATATAATGTACCTTGTACATGGGCAAGAAGTAAAAAAGAGTGTAAACATTTCATTTGGCAGGGAAGTAAGGATGGATGTGATCATAGGACTCTTAGTGGCAAGTATCAGAAACTTGACTCAAAAAGCATCAGAAATATAATGACCACCACAGAGCTTTCCCCTGCTCACAGTGAAAGTGGCCTTTTGCTTGATTTAACTGAACACCTGACACTCCACCTAAAGCACCTGCATTAGAAGTCCACTTTAGAAGATATAAGATAGGACTCTAAAAGCTGGCCTTTGCCACCAACTTGAGACTCAGACCTTTAGGTTGAGCTGTAAGTTTTAAAAATGGTTCATGAGGGCTTTTACTTTGCAGATGAGCAGCTGACTTTCAATAATCCTATATAACAAAAGGCTAATATGCAAATTGACCTAACGGTGGAATGACAGGTTGCTAATGCGCACACTGACCACCAGGGGGCAGATGCTCAATGCAGGAGCTCCCCCAGCTCACAGGCCCCAGGCCAGCTAAGGCAAATGCCAGCGGGGGCTCCCCGATCACCCCACTGGTTGCCCCACGGATCGGCCCTAATCTCTGGCCAAGCCTAGAGACCCTACCCATGCAAGAATTTCTTGCACCAGGCCTCTAATTACTATATGTTCTATAATTCCAGGCTCACTTGATTATAATATCCATGGTACTATAACTAAGACAAATGCCAGCAAAATCCAGATGGAAAGACTTAAGCAGGCCTACAAAAACAAAGGTTGGAAATTCAGGCGAAATAGATTGGGAGTTAAGAACTTTATACTGTCCAGCTTGTGTGGCTCAGTGATTGAGTGTCAACCTATGAGCCAGGAGGTCACAGTTTGATTCCCAGACAGGGCACATGGCAGGGTTTTGAGATCAATCCCCTGGAGTGGGCATGCAGGGGGCAGCCAATCAATGATTTTCTCTCATCATTAATGTTTCTATTTCTCTCTTCCTCTCTAAAATCAATAAAAAATACATACACATTTTTAAAAGAACTTTTTACTGGCATTTGACAAGAGTTGGTTTAATTAATACTAAGATTATTTGGATTCCTTGTCATTGTGCAGTTTTATGGGATAAAATACTTATTGATGGCCTTAACATCACTCCTCAAGATCTTGAGGCTGTTCTATGACCTCTTCCAGGGCCTTCCTAGTTACAGCCTGGCCTGAAAACAAACAGGAGGCACTTTGGTTCCTCCAGCTTTAAAGTAACAATACATTGTGAACTCATCAGGCTGCCTGTGATCTTTCCTCCCTGACAGCAGAGATATGACAAAGACACAGCGTACAACTAGCTTATCTAGAAGACCCCTTGCCCACTCACACTCTCCATTTCCTAACACAATTATTTCCAGACTTTGTGCAAACAGGAAACTAGAATAAAGCCATTATTAAAGAACAGGTCAATAGATGCTTCAGGGCCAGTGATACAGTGTTATCCCTGTGCAAAATGAAAAAGGACAATGAAGCACATCATGGGGTGATTTAGAAACATTCAGCCTCTTATTTCCTGGAAAAAATCTTTCCTATGCTTAAAATATTTTAATGAAGTAAGATTTTTTTCAATGGAGTTTGTGGCTTGAATTATCCTAGAAAATGCCTCCTTTACTGAAGTTTGCATGGGTAGATACTTATATGAGAACTAGAAGCCCAGTGCATGAATTCATGCACTGGTAGCATCCAACCGGCCTGCCCCTGATTGGGGTGTGGGTGCTCGCTCGGGGGTGGGGCTGGCCAGGGCGAGGGGCTGTGGATGTTCTGGTTGTTCTGCCATTGGGTCGACTTGCATATTACCCTTTTATTATATAGGAGGATAAATCCAAATGATTACATTAAACTCTTGTTTCCATTTCCTTAAATCTCAGAGATAATGATTTAAACTAGAACAATAGTTTTCAAAGTATGATCCCACCCAAGTAGCATCATATCACCTGAGAATTTGTCAGAATTGTTACCCCAGGAACCTCTGTCCCCCACACCTACTAACTGAGAAATTCTGACATCTGGGTGGCCAGGAATCTGTGGTTTATCCTGCTTTCAGATTGGACCTAGCCTCATTCATAATAATGTGTTTTCTTTCAAAGTTGGCTAACATCTGTGCTGGGCCTTCCTAATAGTTTTGTTTGAGGGCTTTTTTCATTTTTCTCTCCTAGCAAAGGAAGGATCCTGTGAGCAAAGTCAGCACTGTGGGGTACATGTGACTTGTAGGGGAGCTGTTGGGACCTCCCAGTTTTCCCCTGGGTTTTATCCCTTCTATTCTGTGGGTAAACAGGCTTTTCTTTTATTATCTGAGAAACGAACTGATTTTTAACTTATTTTTGATTCTAATTCATTTGCAATGGATTTCCTAAAACATTATCTCCCTCTCTATTGGACATGATGAGTGTGCTGGTCTGCTCACACTTGACTGAAGTTCTTCCTTTAATGAAGTAAGATTTTTTCTAGGAGAAAGTTATCTTTATTTGAAATCTCCATCCATTCACAGTCTCCAAGGTCATTGCAAAGAGTTCTGGCACAGGCCCAGTGGCAGGATTCATGCTGGTAAGTAAGGCTGTTTCTTGCTGCCACTTTCTTGTAAAGTGTGTATTTGTAACCCCATGGCAAGTACTTTGTGTCACCTGGATTACACCACCAGTGATTGTTTGTAAAAGAATACTCTGGAAAGATCACTCTGAAGGCTCCATTTAAAAGCAACAATTTAAAATTAAGAAATTTTAAAAGCTGCTTTATTTCAAAGGGTTTTGGTTTTCAAAAATTAAAGATTATTATAAAGTTCCTCAAGGACTCTGTTGTTGAAAATATTTTCTCTCATTAAAAATGCAAAACCTTCTGGAGGAAATGATACTCTGAGCTTTGTAGCACAAATCAATGCCAAATGAAGGCCGTAAACCATGTTTTGTTATGCATTTGGCACAGTCTCCAAATATCTTGAACAAACAACGTCACTGTGCTTCAGACCCACAGACCCTTACTTCTTTGGAAATTTATGATTGTTCATTATAGGAAAGTAGAAATGCTAAGGATTAGCAAGTCTGGACTAGGGTGGTAGGAGAGACTAATTATGAAAAACAGAAACAATTTGAATACGACAAGCATTTGCTTTTCCAAACCATTCTTGGGAAAGCCATTCTTGCCATGCCTATGGGCTCACAGGAAACTAGCTTGAGTTCTGATTATCAATCTCAGACTAACCTCAGTGTTCAGAGCTGGTCTAAGCACAGCTTTGTTGGGGAGGCAGGGAAGGGGAATAACAAGGAATTCTAGGCACCAAATCCCATGCCATTAATAGAATGTATGCTACTTAAACTGTCTAAATATATACTATCTTCTCCTATTTTGGGGAAGGGGGGAGATGTTAGATGACTTTGTGGTAAAAGGCCATGACCTCGGTTTCCAGTTCTAGAGGATATATATTTGTGGCTCTTCTATGGCCAGGGAATCACAGGAAATCAGGGCCCCATATATGACCCATTTCCCGTTATAAATCCAACTTAGAATCACAAGCAGAAACACTTGAAGGTGTTTAAAATGTAAACATCCACTGGCCATTTTGGCTTAGTGGATAGAGCATCAGCCTGCAGACTGAAGGGTCCCAGATTCAATTATGGTCAAGGGCACATGCCTGGGTTGCAGGCTCTATCCCCAGTGGAGGGCATGCAGGAGGCAGCTAATCAATGATTCTCTCTCATCATTGATATTTCTCTCTCTCTCCCTCTCTCTTCCTCTCTGAAATCAATGACAATATATTTAAAGAAAAAAACTGTAAGTATCAAGAACGCAACACTCCACATTACCAAATCACCTCACTTAAATAAAAAAATCTAGCATGACTGATGTCTGACCTTTGCTCAAAGGAAAATAATTCAAAGGTGAATATTTTTAAAGTAAATATCTCCATCATTGCCAGTGATTGAAATGAATTCTAAAAACCTGACCTGAGAGAGAGAAACCAAGATGGCGGCATAGGTAAACACCTAAAATTGTTGCCTCGAACAACCAGTTCAAAAATACAACTAAAAGACAAAACGGACATCACCCAGAACCACAGGAAGGCTGGCTGAGTGGAAATTCTACAACTAGAAGGAAAGAGAAAAGCACACTGAGACTCAGAGGAGGTGTGGAAATAAAGTGCAGAGGTACGGAGGCGCACGCAGAAAGGGCTGGCAACTGAGGACACAGTTGTCTCTTTCAATCGGGAGGGAGACACAAGCTCCCGACAGCTCTGAACTCCAGTTCTGAGTGAGTCTCTGGGGAACCAGACTCATACAGGGAGAAAATGGACTATTTGGCATCAGGAAGAACTCCAGAGCAGCTTTCTCTCAGAGGTGCTTGCAGCAATTACCGTGAGACACTGAGACTCGGGGCTTCTTAGGACAGGCTGAGGATCAGCCATAGCTGTTTGCTCTGCCCTGTTGATTCCCTGAGACCCCACCCCACCCAAGCTGCACACAGAGGCTTTTGCATATGAATGACCTGGCCCTTTGCAATCTACAATTACCTAATAAACTGCAGCTGGGTCAGACAGACCCAGAACATCCAAAAGAAAGCCCCTCAGCAGCTTGCACTGCTTCACAGCTGGGCCTCATCTGGGCACCTCCAAACCACAAACAGAGAAGAGGAATCTGCAGATCTCTCCATAGCTCCTGCTGGGTAGCCTCAGGCAGAGGATAAATTAGCACCTCCTTAGAGATCCAAGAGCCAGTGTACCCAGTGGTCATAGTGGGGCAATCCAGATTACAACTCCTCAGATCCATAAGGACACACTCAGGGGGCAGACTCAGTGAGCACCAAAGCCCCACTGAAGCAAGTCTTGCCCCATAAGGATGTCTCCAGCACAGAAGTTCTCCCACCGTAGACTCAGCTGATTCTCACAGCCAATTGGCCTGGAGGTGAATTCCTCCCAGTGATACCTACAACAATCAAGGCTAAACTACAACAAGACTGTATACAAAGCCCCCAAAGGGGTGCACCAAGACTGTCTACCTCAGGTAATTGGGGAGGCTGAGCCACTGGGCCCTATAGGACACCTAGCACAGAAAGCCACAGGGTTTCTATCAACACAGGGAAGCAGCCAAAATGCGAAGACAAAGAGACAGATCACAAATGACAGAAATGGATGAAAGCAAACTATTGGATATAGAGTTCAAAATCATGGTTATACGGTTTTTCACCAATAAACTTAGTGAGACCCTCAATAAATCTAGTGAGACCCTCAAGGATATGAAAAAGAACCAGCTAGAAATTAAGCATACACTGACTGAAATAAAGAATATTATACAGAGATCCAACAGCAGACTAGAGGATTGCAAAAATCAAGTCAAAGATTTGAAATATGAGGAAGCAAAAAACACCCAACCAGAAAAGCAAAAAGAAGAAAGAATCCAGAAATATGAAGATAGTGTAAGGAGTCTCTGGAACAACTTCAAACGTACAATGTCTGAATTATAGGCGTGCCAGAAGAAGAGAGAGAGCAAGATATTGAAAGCCTATTTGAAGAAATAATGACAGAAAACGCCCCCTACCTGGTGAAAGAAATAGACTTACAAGTCCAGGGAGCGCAGAGAATCCCAAACAAAAGGAATGCAAAGAGGACCATATGAAGACACATCATAATTAAAATACCAAGAGCAAAAGACAAAGAGAGAATCTTAAAAGCAGCAAGAGAAAAACAGTTAGTTACCTATAAGAGAATACCCATATGACTGTTAGCTGATTTGTTAACAGAAACTATGAAGGCCAGAAGGGAGTGGCAAGAAATACTCAAAGTGATGAATAGCAAGAACCTACAACCAAGATTACTTTACTCAGCAAAGCTATCATTCAGAATTGAAGATCAGATAAAGAGCTTCACACATAAGAGAAAGCTAAAGGAGTTCATCACCACCAAATCAGTATTATATGAAATGCTGAAAGGTATCCTTTAAGAAGAGGAAAAAGAAGAAAAAGGTAAAGATAAAAATTATGAACAAAGTGACAACAAATACATATCTATCAACAAGTGAATCTAAAAATCAAGTGAATAAATAATCTGATGAACAGAATAAACTGGTGAATATAATAGAATCAGGGGCACAGAAAGGGAGTGGACTGACAATTCTCAGGGGGGAGGGGTGTGGGGGTACAGGAAGGACTGGACAAAAATCGTACACCTATGGAAGAGGACAGTGGCGGGTAGGTGTAAGGGAAACGGGTGGGTGGGAACCAGGTGGAGGGGAGCTATGGGGAGGAAAAAAGAGGAACCACTGTAATAATCTGAACAATAAAGATTTAATTTAAAAAATAAATAAAATAAAAACCTGACCTGAGAGCTTACTGGGACTAAGTTCAATTTCTCTTGCCTACAGTGTATATGGCTCCATCCTTTTGAGGAATGTGAAAATGGAATGATGGTTCTTATCTAGTTTGTCTAATCGCTAGACATTGCTGAATACCACTTCTCCCACCTGAACCTAAATGCAAACCTGCACTGGAATTTGAACCTGAGCTGGGATGCTGGACAATCCCGGAGGTACCATTAAGAACTGGCATGGCACCACCAACGTGCAGTGTTGTTCTTTTGTGTGTCTGGTTATGGTTTTGAGCTGGTTTGTCTTTCTTTTAAATGAGAAATCTGTGTCTGTGATATTTTTGCAATTCAGCTCTATATTTGCAGAACTCTGAGATGTCCTCATTAGTGTGCTGCAGTCCTGAAGGTCAGCGCCTCTTGTAAACCCCTGCCCCTGGCAAGTGGGCCCATGCTTACAACTGCAATGACATTAATAATAAGAGTTATGAGTAAAAGTGAACAAAAATATTGGCCAAGGCTTATGGAATTCATTTGAAGCTTAGTGTGGCACTCTAATTTTTCATTCAACTTTCCTTTTAGGAATTACTTTGTTAAACATATCCAGGTTGTCTTTGGTGCTTAATATTATTACTTCTTGGTACTTACTGCTACTGATAATTAACAGAAGTGACTAGCCTCAACTTTAGAAGTTACCAAGACTTGAAAGAAGCAGGGTTTTTTCACTCTTGCTAAAGTTAAATATATAAATTTGGTTTAAAAGCTCCTTGCCTTCTGATAGCATTGGGGAGTCAACCAGCACATTATCTGATTTGTCGACTTGTTTTATATTTATTTATTCAGTCAGTCAATGCATATAAGAAATGCTTACTATCCAAAAACATTCTCAAGGAATTACTACAAACCAAGAATTGCTTATAAAAACTTGTAGAAAGACAGTGTTTTCACTTTGCACAATGGAGCTCTGGTTTATTAGAAATAAAAAGACTCGCTTGAGTTCTCAAACTTAGTCTTAATACAGACTCCAGGAAGGTTAAAAAAAATCTGGATATATTATTGGTCTTTACCATGTATCTTTTTAAAGAAATATTACCACATACGTTTTACAATAAAGAGAATCTTTTGAAATGACAAAAGTAGCCATTGGTTAGGTTTTTCTGCTATTCTTGCAATGAATTCTCAGGAATATATACTAAGAACAATGAAGATACTACATATACTCACTATATAGAACTAAGCCTATTTTTTATCTATTAGTAACTAACAATAAAATTTTTATTGTAGTGTCTTTAATCTCCAAGAGTTTATAGCTTTATGGAATTTATTGATTCAGACATTATTTTAATATAAATTGAACATACACTATGGGCCAGACATTGTACTAGGCCCTGAGGATATAATTCCAAACCAAATATACATTCTCTCTGCCTTCATAGGGCTTGGAATTATGTGGATTATAAGCATAATTTTTTTTCAATTCTGCTCCATGAAAATAACCACAGATTATTTCCTTTTTAAAAGACACTTAAAGCCACCAATCAGGTGACTCTGAAAGTCACCTATAATGCCCTTACTTAAATATTCTCAGTTTTGGTTCTAGTTTTACACATGACATTTTTATGACATAGGAAGAAGTCCTGACTTTTCAAACAAACAAACAAAAAAGCAAAACAAAAGAAAACAAAAACTAATAAAAAAACACACACGCTTTTTCACATTCTTTTATAGTGTAAAGGAAATCATCTTTGAAATTCAATCCTCCCTTGCCCCCACCTCTCTCCACTCCCCATTATGTTCCCTTGATAAATCATTCCTCTGAATGGGTTTTTTCTTTTTTCAATTGTCAGGAGCATTCCTGCTGTGTCTGGGCATCGACCTCCTCTTTGGTATTTGATTAATTTCAGGCACTTGACCTAACTAAGAAGCCAGACTGTACTTTGAATGTACTTCAGTTGACAGAATTAAATAAAACCTTAACCAGGAAAGCATAAGAGTCATGCTTCTATACCATTAAAGCCAAAGTTTCTCATCCACTTTGACAAAAATTCAGATTTTTGTCCAAATTAAGAATCAGAACAAAAAAAAAATGCTAATATGACAATAGCAGAGGCCACAGTGAAAGTGGAGGAGAGGTTGGAGAATGGACCTACTGCGGAGGCCAGGAAGGCCTGCAGGATCTGAGCGGGGTCTGCAGAGAATTCCAAAGGGAAGGTTTTTAATCATCCCCAATCCCTAATGCCACTTTGGACGTTGGCATCATTGCTCAGATCAGAATACCTTTGAGTGAGAGGAATAAGAGGAGTAAAGTTTATTTTGTAACTAAAGATTAGAAATAGCTTTGCAATCATCTCCTCTCCCAAGTCACATATAAATCATTCAACTGTGTGTCCTGATCACTTTGCCAGGACTTAACTTAGTTCAAACAACTAAGCATAAACACCAATGGAGATGGGAAAAATAATTTCCTCTCATGAAAATCATCTTAGTCTACTGGCTTCATTGAATCTGTTGCTGCTCATCTCACTGCCGAATGTTCAGTCACTGAGAACTCAAAAAGTGCAGCTCTCAGCCTCAGAAACCATAAAAATGGAAGCAGGGTGAGGTAGACGGTAAGGGCCCTTCGGCATCCTGCTCCCAGCAGGTGACTTAAACACTGTCTCGCAATGCTGGTTCTGTCCTACACTCAGGGGCCTGTCTGAGGAGACCTGGGTTCTGGATTGGCGTTCTTTCCACAACTCTGGTGTCTGCACCACTACACACTCAAGGGGGTCTTGTTGTTGTTGGCATTGTCCTCTGACTTTCTACAGATAACGCATCTCTTAACTGATGAAAGGAAGTGAGTTTCCATTTCCTTCTGTATTACTCACATAAGAGACTTGGCAACAAAGCTGGATTCTAGCTAAACCTTGGGTGGGCCGCCTGCTCTCTGCACTGTGCCAGTGGCCCCAAATGAGCTAGAAAGATAAATAGGTAGTCATTCTCCCTTTCAAATATTCGGCATGACATGATACCACTGTGGATAGCAGAGACTCTGGCTCTCGGGCCGATGATGGAGATATGTTCTGGGGATTTTGGAATGCTGGTTCCCTAGCCAAGGAGCACAATATTTCAGGAATGTGACAGCTGTTTTTAGTGGCTCGTGCATTTAAGCATCAGGACTGCTCATTCCTATATCAACTCTAAAGCTTTTTAGTTGCCTAACTCCAAATTATAGAATTCTGTGCGTTTGAGTATGTGTCTGATTACATTTGGTTTCTTTTCCACACATGAGATAAAGCATTTCTTTAAAAGCAAATTTGCTTGACTAGCAGTTGAACTTCAGGGATGGAAGCTGCATTCATTTATCCCCTTCCTTATGCAACAAAGGTTTACTGAACATCTTCCAGGCGCCAAGTGCTAAAGAAAAGACATCAAACGCTGGAAAAGGCCCTAAGAAGGCAGTTCTTCAGAATTGTCCAAGAAAGATGTTTGCTGTTTTAAATCTTTAACAAGAAACTCCACCATCTCTTGAAAAAAAGATCTAGCAGCGAATCCCACAAAGGTTGAGAAATTCTTTCTGTGGCCTGAAATTGTTCTTCGTGCAAGCCTTGCCTCATTGACTGGAGCAAAGATGGAAAATAACAGCATAATTTGTGGAACAATCCTCTGTTGATTCATTATTGTTGAGTTACCAGTTCCCATGGAGCTCTCAACACATTCAGTTCAATATTTCTCCACCTTTGTTGGGTGGGACTCCAGTGACCATGGGGTATTTTTAGGCACTTTACAAAAATAGGGCTTCATTGTCAAATAGAATGCTGGTTTAAATAAAGCAAAACAGGCTTCCTCACTGCAGGATATCTTAGAGCCTTTAGTAAGTTAATGTTTTACGGATCACCAATGGGTGAAGTGCATTAAACAACGTTTCCCAAGATTATCTGACTACGTGAGGACCTAAGGACATCAAATACTCCATTAGGTTCCATAAAACAGAGTTTGGAAAATGCTCGTCTAACTCTGTTGCCATAATTCTTCACCTTTTTTTAGTCAGACTCCCTTTTCAGAACCAAACAAAAGCTATTAGACATTCCCCTCACCAACAATGAGAAACGAACATGCATACATGCACACCAAAGTTGGCACATAACCTCACTCAATGTTAAGGTCCCTTCCAAACCAAAAGTCCTACTTAATTTGATGAATGAAGAGATAGATGGGACATCTTTCACATTATTTGTAGCGTAATTTTAAGTTTTATAACAAAAAATGTCTAAAGAATAAAATGTGAGTGTTGTTCTTATTCCACTATGCAAATCTTCAGGAAATGTCATCATTGTTTATGAACACATGGACTTGGGGAAGAAGATCATCCTCATTTTTTCCAAAAGTGTACTTCATAACCCCAACCCTGGTGTCACTAGGAAAATGAAATATTAGGGGACAGTGAACAAGGGAAAAAGCAAAGAGAAAACTGTTCAGATTAAATAGTGGATCTAAAATGTTATAAAAAGGCTTAGATAAAAAGAACAAGTAACCTTTCTAAATGACTCTAGTCCTATAAAAAAAGGAAGAGTTTTACGATGGGCATTTGAAAGGGCTAACTCCGGTACATGCATGTGGAAGCCAGATATGTTACTTCTTGTGCGTCTGTCATTAATTTTATAATTGAAGTTTATGAATATTCCAGTTGAAAAACAAATGGTTTGTATCAATGGAAATGATTTCATTTTTATTTTTTATCAAAGTTAATACATGTTAATAATTCTTTTTCAGAGTAATAGCTGTTTGCACATTATAAGCATATGTCTCATTTTTTCCCCTTATAAGGATATTTGATGGGATTTTTTTTTCTCCTTAGCCCTCTTATACTGAGCATATTTCCGTTCATACAAGAAGAAAGTAGTCATTTGAAGTCTATGGAGAAATGTCTGTTTGACTAACAGATGTCTATGCTGGAGTAAGCAGGAAGTCTTCCAGTTCCTCCCCAACACAAAGGCCCACTCATAATAAAAGAGAAGACCAACAGCTTGGGAATACATAAGGCAACTTCTGTTCCAACAAACATCTGTCCTAGGCCAGCAGGAAGGTGGAACTGAGAAAACCTCTAGTACCTTATCGTTAAGTACATTTGTCTTTCTTTTACCCCTCGCCTACCCTTTCAGCAACCATCCTCAACATTATTGAAAAATCAGCCAAAAGGTTGTTTTATTTGTTTCACCACCAATATTGTAATCTGGAATTCTTAGCAGCCAGCCTTTAGCCATAAGGGAGAAGGTGTACTCAGAAAGAGATGAACTCTGTGAGCTGAACATGAATCTAAAATCGAGTTTAATCTTATACAGTGTTATATGTCAATTTTATCTCAATAAACCTTGGAAGGAAAAAACAATAAAATAAAATCTGAGTTAGTCATTTATATTTATTGAGCACACTGCATACTGCTCACTGTTCAAGGCACTGTGGCTACAGAGATGTACATGGTGGGCCTCCCCTACAAAGACAGCCAATAAATGTGTCATCGAAGAGGTAAGCAAGTTGATGCTAGAGAGTGATTCAAAAAAAATAGGGTCCCCGGGCTGCTGTAGCTCAGTTGGTTGAGCATTGTTCCACGCACCAAGAGCACTCCTGATCAGGGCACATGCCTGGGTTGCATGCTTGATCCCCAGTAGGGGGCGTGCCAGAGGCAACCGATGTTTCTCTCTCATCCTCTCTCATCCTGTTTTTTTTCTCTCTCTCTCATCCTCCCTTCTCTAAATCAATAAAAACATATTTTTAAAAAATAGTGTGATATGATATAATGTGGTAAAGATGGGGAGAAGGCTAACTCAGGTGGGTGATGTGTGGAGATGATGTGTGGAAAAAGGCAAGAATGATAAGGAACAGCCACCTTGTGCAGACCCAGGGCACAGTGTGCCGGAAAGAGAAAGTACCAAAGGCCTGGGGAGGGAACACGCTTGGTCTGTCCAAACAATAGAAAGGATACCCAAGTGGCTGGAGCGTGGTGAACAAGGGGGAGTGAAGGAAGATGATTTGAGAAAGCCAATGGTACATTACAGCCACGCTTTCCATCATAAAGGAAAATGACAACTCTGGCCTCCAATACAGTCAAATGACACACCAAGCCATTAGCTAGGTGAACAGAATAACTCCCCTGAAGATGGCGTTAGTTTCATTTTTATCACCTAGAAAAAACAGAAGTCTTCACTAGGGAGCATCTAAGTAAATGTTCCAGAAAGGGATTTCCTCAGAATGAAGTGCAAACTAGACCAGTCTACATCAGCAGGCATTGTCTTCCTTTCTTGGTGTTGCCTCCATTTCTTTTCTCAAATAGCAAATGCTCACTCATTCATCACCGTCTTTGCACCTGGAATCTGGGTGTTCCATATCAGCAGTGTGATAAGGAGAACCAAGCTCTGGCCTTGAAGGATTGTTCTGGAAGTCTGCCAGACCACTGGATCATTTCCCAGTGTTCTGCAGAATGATCACATTGTTTCCAGGTACAGCCAACACGGATTATTATCGGAAAGCTGGTTCACCCTAGATGAATTAATGAATTCTGACACCACACTTCAGGTTACTGTCTTACTAGCCTTTTTGTAGCCTCTGAAAAATTAAAATGAGATAGAATCTGCTATTCCCCTCCTCTATATTAGGCCAGGCTCTATTCCACTCCAAGTGCCAAATGCCAGAAGGAAGAAAAAGTACCAGGTGAGTAAAGAATGAAGGTGAGATTTTCACCAAGGAAATGTCTATTATTTCAACAAAACACACATGTTTATATATAAACATATGTAAAAGTGGGAAATCTCTATAACAGTCTAGTTCAATAATCTAGAACTAATTCAATGGTCTAGTTCAAATATATATTTATATATAATGTATATATAAGCATATATAAAAATTCTATTATATTTATAATTGTACAAAATAATAATCTTCCTACAAAATAAAGTTGTACAATGAGAGGGTCTTGAAAATGTGCCCTCACCCCTGCAATCTCCCACCAGGGTCAGGATATAAAAGTCCAGCTTTCTTTATCCAAGTAGTGAGGTGATGGTTTTCTCAACTCCTTATTTTTACATTTTCTTAAATGTCTGTAAATTATACTCATTTTCATTTTTAAAATATAAAGCTCTCTCCAAATTGCTGCTGCTGTTTCTATTCCCTTGTCTGCATCTATGTTACCCATTTGGGTTAAATAGCGTTTAGAGAGCAGTAAGCAAATCTATTCAACATAAATATGTTAATGAACACCTTCAGTCATTAGTCTAACATCTTGCACACTGATGACCCATTTTGTATATTGAATCAGTAGCCCAACATATTCTGACATTGGTTTATTCAAGATGAAATCAAACTGATTATCATTGATATGAGCTTAATGCTTAAATAAATCTCCCCTAGATTGGCTATTAGTATACATAAACCTAAAAGAATCTAAATTTTATGATTTTCCAATTCACTCTTCGCTGTTAAATTTGCTTTTTTCCAAAAAGGGGGCAATAGACTAGAAGGCTCTAATGGTTAGAGTCTAACCTAATTCCTATGACCTGATTTTGCTTTTTTTTTTTAATATCTTTATTGTTCAGATTATTACAGTTGTTTCTCTTTTTTCCCCCATAGCTCCCCTCTTCCCAGTTCCCACCCCATCCTCTGTCCCCACCCCTGACCCCCGTCCTCATCCATAGGTGTACGATCATTGTCCATTCTCTTCCCGCACCCCCAACACCCTTTACCCCCGAACATTGTCATTCCACTCCCTTTCTATGCCTCTGATTCTATTCTATTCACCAGTTTATTCTGTTCATCAGATTTCTTATTCACTTGATTTTTAGATTCACTTGTTGATAGATATGTATTTGTTGTTCATAATTTTTTATCTGTATTTTTTCTTCATCCTCTTCTCAAAGGATACCTTTCAGTATTTCATATAATACTGGTTGGGTGGTGA
>PVJC01017632.1:0-32236 GCA_004026665.1 Murina feae | reverse complement strand
GCGCGCCTCCGTACCTCTGTACTTTGCTTCCGCTGCTGCTCTGAGTCTCAGACTCTTCTCTAGTTGTAGGATTTTCACTCAGCCAGCCGTCCTGTGGGTGCGAGTGGTGTCCGTGTGTTCTTTTCGTGGTTTTTCTGAAATAGTTGTTCACAGCTGCATATACGGTGTCTACCCTATGCCGCCATCTTGTTTCTCCCCTGTGTTTCATTTTTTAAATCTTTTTTAAATTGTTTTAAAATGATATATCAATTTTTAAATTTATTTTAGAGAAAGATAAGGGAGAGGGAGAGAAATGGAACCAAAACAACAACCTGGGCATATGCCCTGGCCAGGAATCGAACAGGTGACCTTTTCGTGCATGGGACAATGCTCACCCAACTGAGCCACACTAGACAGAGCTTAACCATTTGTTTTAAAAAGCCCTCTTGCAATAATGATCACCTTCAGTAAGTGAAAGTGCTAACTGAGCCTTGATCCCTGGTGCAAATATGAACATTCCCATTAGTTATTTTGTTTGTTTGTTTTATTGCAAGAAAAACAATTTTAAATATAATGTTACATGCAATAAACATTAATATTTCAAGAAAAACAATCTTAACCCATTAGTTACTAATTGGCTGTAATTTTTAAAAAGTTCTCTTTAGGAAAAGAACTTTTTCTAATTGCTTTTTCCTATTTTTAGCCTTTAGCTTGGGAGCAAAACATTTAATGAATTTTTTTTAAAGCAACAGGTGGCCTGACCAGCATGGGTCAGTGGTTGAGCATCAATCTATGAACCAGGAGGTCGTGATTTGATTCCTGGTCAGGGCGTATGCCTGGGTTGCAGGCTTGATCCCCAGTGTGGAGCGTGCAGCCAATCAGTGATTCTCTCTTATCATTGATGTTTCTATCTCTCACTCTCCGTTCCTCTTATTGAAATCAATAAAAAGCAATAGGTGAATTAATATATATTAGGTAAAGCTAGAAGACAGATGACAGGGAGTCATTCTTCCAATCAAACTGATGATGTCACTGAGAAAAGAAGGTCAGTTGGAACCTGATGTCTGGCAGTTACCAGAAGCTGTTGCTAGGCACAGGATACTCGGGAGCTGCCCATGAGCTCTTAACTCCAAAGCAGCTAACATCACGTGTCCAGGCTTGGGTACTGGAGACACGGGACGTCTTTGTTACTGACGAAGTGGTCCAAAATGGAGAAGGACAATCCCCCACAGTTGGTGACTCCTGCATCAGTGAAAGCCATCATCTCGAGGATTGAGGCCGCCCAGCTAACTCGGGCTCAGGAGGTAACTGTGGAGATGAGGGAGTACTCCTTCCATTGCGATCTGATGTGGCAGTTGGGGACTGATCTCAGATTTGGCAAGATTCCAGGTCTGGGCCCTCAGGGATCTGGGATCCTTGACAAGCTGGCTTTGCAGACAGATAAATGCAAAGTATCCACCTCCTAGACTTGGCCTGTGCAGGACAGGCCTGAGTCAAACCACCCCCTTGAGGCAGGGCAGGGCCCAGGAAAAGAATAGCCTGTGGAAACCCCAGGATGACTCCGAGACACAGAGGGTGGGTCCTAACAAGGCAAGAGGATGGGTCCAGGGTTCATGATTGTGTCTATTCTTGGCAACCTGTCAGAATCCCCCAAGCCCGAGTCCAGGAAGCTCACAATAAAATGGCCAAAGGCTGGAATCATCCTTCTCATGAGCCTCTAGTGCATTTTTGATGGGAGCCTCTGATTCTGAGATTCTTGGGGCCTACCTTCTCTACTCTGTTCCCTCTGGGTCCTTGTCAGGAGAGATGTCCAGGCACCCCCAGAAAATTCTGAAATTCTGAAGAAATGTTTGCTGTGGATTTTTAGTATTCTCTCCCTGACCTGGCCTTAATAATCAAAATTACAGTAGTAAGAGCTACTTATTTTATGTGCCAGACACTGCACTGTTCTAAGGGCTTTATAAATTCATTTAATATTTACAAAAACCCTGTGACATAGGGACTTTAATGATCTCCACTTTACAAAGAACAAACAAACAAAACATACACACACACACAAAAAAGAGAGTCCCCAAGAGGTTAAATGACTTGCCTATGAGCACACTGCTAGAACATGGCATCTGGCTCCAGAGTTCACAATTTTAAACACGACAATCTTCTGTCTTCCATATAGGATATTTCTTCCCAGCTCGCCGAAATCTTGGACAATGTTAATTGTGTCATCAACCGCTTCCAGGAAGAATTGGGATATGATTTAAAAGAAAAAGCAAAGTCTCACCAGATGGAGCAAAAGGGCAAGAAAAGATTTATCTTGTTGGAGAAAATTGCCTCCTTCTCTGAAGATGCTAAGACTAAAGAGAAGCACTTATATGAAATTCTCCACTGGCTAGGTGATTGGGGTGAGTCTGCAGGCTAGTGCCTTCCAGCCTGCTCAGGCTCTTCCTTTTGCCACCGTTGGTCCACATTCTCCGGGAGGGGAGTGCAGGGTGGTGGTGCAGAGGGAGCTAAAGATGTATTGTGGTGCCTTTCCAGTTAAACATTCTCCTACTCATGTCACAACACATCACCTTCATTCCCCAAAGTGGCAAAGATGTAATTGTCAAAAATGTAACATTAGCTGCCATATGTGAGGAAGCCTAAGTAACAGGTCCATTATGTTATCTCATTTTTTAGCAAGATGGAAACTAAATTCTTACTCATCCTAGCTATTTTATTTAAAAATTTTACACCTTTATTGAGATTTAATTGACAAGTAACTGTAAATTTAAAGTGTACAGCCATAACTGGTTTGGCTCAGTGGCTAGAGCGTCCACTTGCAGACTTAAAGGTCCCAGGTTCGATTCTGGTCAAGGGCATTACCTGGGTTGTGGGCACCTCCCCAGTGGGAGGTATGCAGGAGGTAGCTGGTTGATGTTTCTCTCTCAGTGATGTTTCTAACTCTTTATCCCTCTTCCTTCCTCTCTGTAAAAAAATCAATAAAAAATCTAATCTAATAAAAGTGTAATATTGAAATTGACCATCCTTTCAGGACACCTAAGCCACGCCCACCAGCCAATCGGAGCGGCTGTATGCAAATTAACCCAGCTAAGATGGAGGCCGGCACTCACGGAGCTGAGTAAACAGGCAGCTTCCATTGCAGCAGGAGTAAAAGTGTTTGCAGGCCCGGCTGGGTTTCTCCCGGCTCCAGGCAACAACATATTTGCAACATTGTCTCAATCATAGAAGCCTCGGGAGCTGAAGCAAACAGCAGGCTGGGCCGGACTAAGGGCAACATAGTTTCATTATAGAAGCCACTAGCTGAAGCAGAGAGAAGGTTTCGTTACCTGCTTAGGCCTCAGCTTAAAGGAACAGTGTATCAATTATAGAAGATAAATAAACCCCAGAAACCTGCTTCCAGCCAGCCTTGCTGGGACATTGGGTTAATGGGAGCTGTGGGCAGCCTGAAACCCTGAAAGCGCCCCTCAGCCTGTCACCCAGGCTGGCCACACCCCAATGGGGTGAGGAATACCACTGGGGGGCTTGGCCAGCCTGCAAACAGCCATCAGCCCCTCACCCAGGCTGGCCAGGTACCCCAGTAGGGACCCAAAACTTGAAGGGGCTGTGGGCAGCCTGAAAGTTAAAAAACGGCCCTCAGACCCACACCCAGGCTGGCCACACCCCAATGGGGTAAAAGACCCCACTGGGGGGTTTGGCCAGCCTGTAAATAGCCATCAGCCCCTCACCCAAGCTGACCAGGCATGCCAGCAGGTGGACATCCCCAGAGGGGTCCCAGACTGCAAGAGGGCACAGGTCGGGCTGAGGGACCTCCTGAGTGCACAAATTTTTGTGCACCGGGCCCCTAGTATGTATGTGTATATGTATGTATGTATGTATGTATGTATGTATATATATATATAGTACAGTGACATACGTATATATTGTGAAATGACAATAAAGTTACTTAACACATTCATCATCTCACATAGTTACCCCTTTTTTATGTGGTGAGAATATTTAAGATCTACTTTATTTTTAAAAAATATATTTTTATTTCAGAGCAGAAGGCAGAGAAAGAGAGATAGAAACATCAATGATGAGAGAGAATCATTGATCAGCTGCCTCCTGCATGCCCTTCGCCCTCACCCCCACCCCCCCGGAGATTGTGCCCACAACCAGGCATATACCCTGACTGGAAATTGAACTGTGATATCCTAGTTCATAGGTCAATACTCAACCATTAAGCTACACTGGCTGGGCTAAGATCTACTTTCTTGGCAAATTTCAAGTATACAATACAGTATTGTTAACTATAGTCACCACACTGTACATTAGATCACCAGAACTTATTTATCTTATGATTGAAAGTTTGTACCCCTTTGACTAACATCTTCCCATTTACACCAACTTCCCAGTCCCTGGTAACCACCAATTTACTTTATTTCTATGAGTTCATCTTTTTTAGATTCCACACACAGTGAGATCATACAGCATTGCCTTTCTCTGTCTGACTTATTTTACTTAGCCTAATACCCTCAAGGTCCATCCATGTTGTTGCAAATGGCAGGATTTCCTTATCCTATACTAGAGGCCCGGTGCATGAGATGCATGCACTGGAACAGTCCCTGGGCCTGGCCTGAGATCAGGGCCATCGTCCCCGGCTGCCTGCATCCAGCCCTGCCCCCTGCTGCCACCCACCCGCAGTTTCCTGTTGGCTATCAGGCAATCAGAGACTGCTGGCTGCAGGGAGAGACCTCATAGTGATGGGTTGAACAGTCATTCTGGTCATTCTGCTGTTAGGGTCAATTTGCATATTACCCTTTTATTAAATCTACACTAATAAAAGAGAAACATGCAAATTGGTGTCACTCTGCTATACCCACCAACCAGGATGAGCATGCAAATTAACCCAACAAAAATGGCGGTTAATTTGCATATGCAGGCATGGAGCAAAGACTGAAGACAGTGTAGAAGGAAGCCAAGCGCTGCAGAAGGGTGCGAAACAGCGGAGAAGGGAGAGAGCTGAGGCAGTGGGCACAGGAGCGGAGCCAAGGCAGCGGACACAAGAGGGAGCGAGGCAGCGGAGAAGGGAGCAAAGTCCTATTCTTGCAGGAATCTTCCTGCAATGGGCCTCTAGTAGGATAATAAAACCCAAATATGCAAATTGATCAAACTGCAGAATGACCGGTCGCTATGACGCACACTGACCACCACGGGGCAGATGCTCAATGCAGGAGCTGTCCCCGGTGATCAGTGTGCTCCCACAAGAGGAGCACCCTCAGCCAGATGCTGGGCTCACGGCTGGTGAGTGCAGTGGTGGTGGTGGGAACCTCTCCTGCCTCTGCTGTAGGCTGGCAGTAAGGAGTGAGGGGTCCCGGACTTTGAGAGGGATGTCTGACTGCCAGCTTAGGCAGGTGGACATCCCCTGAGGGGTCCCAGACTGTGAGAGGGTGCAGGCCAGGCTGAGGGACCCTCCCGAGTACAAGAATTTCATGTACCAAGCCTCTAGTGACTGAATAATATTACATTGTATATGCCACATTGAAATTGTTTTTTTCAGTGACAGCTGACATTCAATATTATATTAGTTTCAGCTGTATAACATAGTGGTTAGACATTTACATAGCTTACAAAATGATTCCCCTGCCCAGCCAGTGTGGCTCAGCAGTTGAGCATTGACCTATGAACCAAGATGTCATGGTTTGATTCCCGGTCAGATCACATGCCTGGGTTTCAGGCTTGATCCCCAGTAGGGGATGTGCAGGAGGCAGCAGCCAATCAATAATTCTCACTCATTATTGATGTTTTCTATCTTTCTCTCCTCTCCCTTCTTCTTTGAAATCAATTTTAAAAATATATTTTTAAAGTTTTAAAATGATTTCTCTGAGAAGTCTAGCATCCACCTGACACTATACATAGTTATACAATATTATTGACTCTATTCCTAATGCTGTACTTTACAGCCCGTGACTGTTTTGTAACTTACAATTTGTACTTCTTATCCTTCACCTTTTGTGCCCAGCCCTCTAATCCCCCCTTGCATCTGACAACCATCAGTTTATACTCTGTATCTATGAATTTGTTTCATTTTGTTGCTGATTTTAGATCACATATAAGTGAAATCATGTGGTATTTGTCTTATTTTATTTATTAGTAGCGTAACACCCTCTAGTTCCAACCATGTAGTTGCAAATGATAAGATTTCATCCATTTTTATGGTTGAGTAATATTCCATTATACCACATTTTCTCTATCCATTCATTCATTGATTAACACTTAGGTTGTTTCCATATCTTGGCTCTTGTAAATAATGCTTCAATGAACATGGACATACAGATATCCCTTGGAGATAGTGATTTTATTTTCTATTTACTTATTTATTTTAATTGATTTTAATTTTTATTTTTTTAATATATTTTTATTGATTTCAGAGAGGAATGGAGAGGGAGAGAGATAGAAACATCAATGATGAGAGTGAATTCTTGATTGGCTGCCTCCTGCACACCCCCTACTGGGGATTGAGCCAACAGCCCAGGCATGTGCTCTTGACTGGAATTGAACCCGGGACCCTTCAATCTGCAGGCCAACGCTTTATACACTGAACCAAACCAGCTAGGGCAGTGATTTTATTTTTTTAGATATATATCTAGAAGTGGGATTCCTGGATCGTATGGTAATTCTGGTTTTAAGTTTCTGAGGAAACTAGACTGTTTTCCAAAATAGTTGTGCCAATTTACATTCTCACCAATAATGCATAAGGGTTCCCTTTTCTCCACATCCTCACCAACAATTATTTATTTTTTTTCATAATAGCCATTCTAACAGGTATGCAATAATTCACTGTGGTTTTAATTTGCATTTCTCTGATTAGTGATATTGAACATTTTTTCTTGTATTTTTGGCCATTTGTATGTCTTCTTTTTTGTTGTTTGTTTGTATGTCTTCTTTAGAAAAATGTTTCTTCAGATTTTTTTGCCCATTTTTTAAAACATATTTTTATTTCTTTCTTTAATTTATATATATTTATTGATTTTAGAGAGGAAGGGAGAGGGAGAGAGAGACAGAAACATCAATGATGAGAGAAAATCATTGATTGCCTGCCTCCTGCACATCCCACACTGGGGATCAAGCCAGCAACCGGGACATGTGCCCTGACTGGGAATTGAACTGTGACCTCATAGGTCACAGTTCATAGGTCAATGCTCAACCATGGAGCCATGCTGGCCAGGCTTCTTTGCTCATTTTTAAATTGGATTAATTTTTTGTTATTGAGTTGTATGAGTTCCTTATATATTTGGGGTATTAACCCCTTATCAGACATATGGTTTGCAAATATTTTCTTCCATCCTGTAGGCTGCCTTTTTATTTTGTTGATCATTTCTTTTACTGCAGAAACTTTTTAGTTTGATGTAGTGCCACTTGTTTATTTTTGTTTCTGTTACCTATGCTTTTGGTGTCATATCCAAAATATCATTACCAACACCAATATTAAGAAACTTTTCTCCTATGTTTTCCTCTAGGAGTTTTATGGTTTTATGGTTTACATTTAAGTCTTTAATCCATTTCAAGTTCATTTTTGTGAGTGGTATGATAGGGGGGCAATTTCATTCTTTTGTATGTGAATGTCTAGGTTTACTAATACCAATTATTGAAGAGACTGTCCTCTACCAGTGTATATTCTTGGCTCCCTTGTCAAATGTTAGTTGATCATATATGCATGGGTTATTTAAGGGCTCTTAGTTCCTATTCCATTGGTCTATGTGTCTGTCTTTATGCCAATACCATACTGTTTTGATTACTATGACTTTGTAATATAGCTTGAAATCAGGTAGTGTGATATTTTGTTTTTCTTTTTTAAAAAATACTTTTATTGATTTTTAGAGAGAGAGGAAGGGAGGGGGAGAGAGAAACATCAATGTGAGAGCGTAACATCAATCAGCTGTCTCCTAAATGTCCCTCACTGGGGATCAAGCCCACTACCTGGGCATGTGTCCTGACTGGGAATCAAACTGGCAACCCTCTGGTGCATGGGACGACATCCAACCAAGTGAGCCACCCTAGCCAGGGCTGATGTTTTGTTTTTCTTTCTCATGGTAGCTTTGGCTACTTGGGGGCTTTTGTGGTTCTATATAAATTTTAGAATTGTTTTTTCTACTTCTACAAAAAATGCCATTCATATTGCATTGAATCTATAGATGGTTTGGAATAGTGTGGACATTTTAATAACATTAATTTTTCCAATTCATGAACATGGGGTATCTTTCCATTTATATATATCTTCTTCAATTTCTTTCATCAGTGTCTTATAGTTTGCAGTGAAGAGATCCTTCACGTCCTTGGTTAGATTTATTCCTAAGCATTTGTTTTTGATGCTACTGCAAGTGGGATTGTTTTGTTTTCTTTTTTTTTCAAATAGTTCATTGTTAGTATATAGAAAAGCAACTGATCTTTGTTTATTGTGTAATTTGCAACTGTATTGATTTTTTTTTGAGATTTAAAAAAAATAAGATTTATTTTTTTAGAGCAGTTTTAGGGTCATAGCAAAATTGAAGGGAAGGTACAGAGATTTCCAAAATACCTCTTCTTTTTCCTCACTCCCCATTATCAACATTCTTCACCAGAGCGGTAAATATTTTACAGTAGATGAACCTACATTGCTACATCATTGTCAACTAAAGTCCATAGTTTATATTATGGTTTACTCTTGGTGTACATTTTTGGGGTTTGGACAAAAAGTGACTTGCATCCACCATTAGAGTATCATATAGGATAGTTTCACTTCCCTAAAATCCTCTGTGCTCCCCCTATTTATTGAGACTATTTTTAAAAAATACATTTTTATTGCCCTAGCTGGTTTTGCTCAGTGGGTAGAGCGTTGGCCTGTGGACTGAAGAGTCTCAGGTTCAATTCTGGTCAAGGGCATATGCCTGGGTTGCAGGCTCAGTCCTTAGTGGGGGGTGTGCAGGAGGCAGCTGATGGGTGATTCTCTCTCATCGTTGATGTTTCTATCTCTCTCTTCCTCTCCCTTCCTCTCTGAAATCAATAAAAAATATTTTAAAAAATACATTTTTATTGATTTCAGAGAGGGAGGGAGGGAGGGAAGAAGAGAGAGAGAGGAAGGAAGGGAGGGAGAGAGGGAGGGAGGGAGGGAGAGGGAGAGAGAGGGAAACATCAATGAGGAGAAAGATTCATTGCTTGGCTGCCTCCTGCACGTCCCATACTGGGATCAAGCCCACAACCAGGCATGTGTTCTTCTGCCATCCCCAAGAACTAAGCAGGGCTGTTGACTCCAGTTAATTCACTTAATTGTCCAGATCCTGGACTAGGCAATATGGGGATAGAGCAATAACAAGGCAGACACATCCCTGGCCTTATGGTACACCAATGCTGTTTAATATGTCTATGACATATTGTCTACATGGCAGACCTCACATTGATCATTTTACATATATTGTCTTATTTAATCTCCACTCAGGTTTTTCACAGGCAAGGATACTGAAGCTCAGGGGACTAAGCGACACGCCAAACATCACATAGCTAGTAAAAGGTGAAACTAGTTTGACCTCAAAGCTGCTGCTGTCACCCCTGTGCAATAGGGCTTCTTGGGGCTCCCTAGAAGACAGATTATTCTCAGCCTAAATCTTCCACTTCCTCTCCAGGTGACAGTCTGACCTATGAGATCAGGAACAGGCCGAATGAGAAGGAAGAGGAAGGCCTGGACGAATGGATTGAGGTGATGGAAAAATTGTTACCTCTCTCTCTCATCACCACCCAAGGAGGCATCGAGTCTCTCATTTCCCTTTGCTCCACTCTCATTGAAGAACAAAAGAAAAGGGCACAAAGTAGGTTCCAGGAGTACCTGGGAGAGGGGCTGGTTGGGATGGATGCCATCTCAGGAGAGCAGTCACACACCAGGGTCCACGGGTGTGTGTGTGTGTGTTTTCAGATAAAACAAAAGTTTTATCTGAGATGGATGGGCAGTGGTGAGAGGTTGGGATATGAAACCCAAGCTGAGCACTAAGCAGCTCTGAGTTCAGGACTGGAGGAAGGAGTGACATGGAGGTATCCCCTATTGGTGCTCCTTGGAGCTGTGGCCCGTGCAAGTCCTGGGGAACAAGGCTAAAGGGCCGGGAAGGCTGGAGTTTGTAGCTAGAGCCTGAGGTACATCCTTTCCTTACTCCAAACCCAGCCGCCAAGACAACAGTCTGGTGAGACTCAGCCAGAGGTTCCAGGACCTTCTCAATTGTGGCTGTTCCAGAAGTGGTCAGCCAACAGCGAGGTTCAACCTTGAAATTTTACTCCTACCAACACTAGAAGGGGCCTGAGATTATATAACTCATACATTTTGTAGATGAGAACACTGAAGCTCAAAGAAGAGAAGGGACCACAAAGAAAGCTTGTGGCAAAGCCCGGCCCCACACGTTGGTTTTCTGGTTTCTTAATCTTACTCAAAAGTATAGGCTTCACAGTCAGATAGGCCTGATGTTGAATCCCATGTGCCAATTTCTGGCTGTGTGACTTTGGGCAAGTGACTTCATCTTTCTGAACCTCACTTTCCTCATATACAAAACGAGGAGGACACTGCCCACTTGCAGGTTCCTCTTAGTACAGACATCTGGCGCTACACTTAGATGTGCTCAGCAGTTAATAAACAACAGCTAACATTAGCATTTACCATTGACTCTCAAGGACAGGTTCCTTATCAAGCAAGGTCCACAGTTGGGGGAGTAAGGAAGCAGGGAAAGGCAGATGTGACAATCTCTCTTACAATCTTTACCATATTCTTTCTCCAAATATAGTTATTTGTTTGACTTATTTTCTTGCCAGATTATAAACCCCTAGAGGGCAAAGACTATGCCTTATTCAGTTCTTTTCAGGGATTAGTTATTGAGTACTTACTAGGTACCGGGTACTATGCTTGGCACTAGCCATGCTTTAAGTTAAATACTATGAATTACATGTTATGATTATCCCCGTTTTTCAGAAATGGAGGCACTGAGAAGTTAGGAAACTTACATAAAGCAAGTGGTAAGGAGGGGATTCAAGACCAAGTTATCTGATTCCAGAATCCAACCTCTGAACCACCAGGCCTTATGGCCTCTCTGACATTATTAACTTGATGCTAGCTTGATTTCAATGTCATTTAATTTCTGTATTTCCTTAGCCTTCATCCAAAATTAGATAATTTGTTTTTATGCCAATGATGTTCATTGAATCGGCAAATGAATGGATGCTGTAAGATAATAACCCCAGCAGCCCTAAACATGGTAGATACAAGGGGATATAAGAATAACCATGACCCAGCCCTGAGAAGCTGACATCTATGAATGGGTTTAAACACAGGGTACACAATCTGTGTTTATGTATATTTTCCTGGGAGAAGGTCTTCTGCTTTTATCAAAGGAGTTTGTAACCCCCCCCCCATCCTGCGCAGTGGAAAAGACACTAGTCATTAAAACAAACAAACATGTGAATAGTTATAGGACCATGTGATAAATTTTCTACAAACACAGTTCATTGGTAACAAGAAAGGAAAATAAGAGCCAGGTAGGCTTCCAGAGTTTAGATAGTTGGCAAACAGGTATTGAGGCTAGAAGTAACATGAGTAGAAAACGAGCCCTGGCCAGTTTTGCTCAGTGGATAGAGCATCAGCTCATAGATTGAAGGGTCCCCAGGTTCGATTCTGGTCAAGGGCACATACCTTGGTTGAAGACTCAATCCTGGTTGTGGTGCATGTGGGAGGTAACCAATAGATGTGTCTCTCTCACATAAATGTTCTCTCTCTCACCTTCCCACTCCCTCTAAAAATCAATAGGAAAGTATCCTTGGGTGAGGATTAAAAAAAGAAAGAAAGAAGGAAAAATAACTTTACTCCAGGGAAATATGGAGGATCAGGAGTACTTTGAATGGACTTGAACTGGATTGAATAGTTCCAGGTCCCTCTGGGTCCTGCAGGTGCTGTGGAGTAGGCAGGCCCTGACAGGCAAGCCTTGGGCAAGTTCTGAGCCCAGCAGAGATCTCTCCTAACAATATCACTCCTGGCCTCACATATAACACCAGCTCCTCTCTTGCCAAAGCTCTAGGAGGGTTAGATGGGCAGCATCTGGAGAAGCAGTGTAACCCTTGGGATCCATGGGAGCTTGTTGCCTTTGTTCTCTCTACTTCTAGTGTCCAAACACACATTCTGGCAAGGCTGGCGGGAACAAAACCTACAAAAATCGACATCCTGCCCTCAGCCACTGAGCCCAGAACAGATGCTCCAGGATAAGAATACTACCTGCGCGAGGGTTTCTGAGGTGAAGTCCATGCTGCAGGAACTCCTGGACTCCACCATGTTCAACCAGGGAGAAGTGAGGGCCATCAGATACATGTCTGCTGTGGTGGAGAACCTCAACAAGGCCTTGATCCTCCAGCACAATGAGAACAGGTGCCTGGAGACCAAATACAGGCAACTGAAAATAGAAATGACCAAAGAACTCAGCAGCCAGAGGTTGTACTTCCAGCAATCCCTCCAAGTCCTTGAGAGTAAGAGGGATGCCCTACTAAGGCAGGTAGAAACTCTCGGGGGGAAGTACCATGACCTTCTCCTGATAAAGCATGCCTTAGAGTTTCAGCTGAAGAAGGCTCAGTCTGCTAGAGGTCAAGCTGACACTCTGGGCCCGCTTGAGAAAGAGGCTCTCCCAAGGAAAGAACCAGGTATGGAGGAAACCCAACAGGAACCCAAGAAGGAGGAGCACTTATTTTCACCAGGTTCCCCAAGTCCCATGGCCAGTGCTGGGGAAAGTGGTACTAGGTCTTTAACATGTCAGCCACTTTCCATCATGACTATGCATTCAAGGATCGCAGATGTATACAGCAGCAGGGACGATGAAAGTCTTCAGCTTGTGTTGCCATCCTCAGTGGATCACAAGTTTCCTAAGAAATGGGAAATAATGTTAACAGAGAGCCCAGGCCACAAAGTCAAAGACCTCCAGGAAGCAGCCCAGGAGAAAGAAGGACTCCAAATTAAGTCTCATGTGAGGGAGCAGCTGTCTCCAGAGAGCTCCAGGATGGTGGCCTTGGAGAGCAAGGGGGAGCACTGGGAAGAGGAACTCAGCTGGGAGAGGCGGAGGCAGCAGTGGCTGGAGCAGGAGGAGCTATGGCTACAGCGGCAGCAGAAGTGGGCCCTGCTGGAGCAGGAGCATGAGGAGAAGCTGCGGCAGTGGGCGGTGCAGGAAGCAGCAAAGGAACAGCATGAGAGATTGGTGCAGCCGGAAAAGGAGGAAGGGGGCCCTCGGAGACAGCTGGAGCAGCCAGGCAAGGATGAGATGATCTTCGTGACCACCAATAGATGGAGGGACTTGGAGAAGGCATCGCCGCCCCCTCCCCCAAGCCGAACCCAATCTGCTGGCCAAGGTAGGAGGCCACACTTGCCCGGGTCCCCTAGTACCTGGAAGCCTGCCTCAGGATATCAGAGGGTCAAGAGTTCAATCGAGTTAACCCTGAAACCATGGACCCAGCAGGTTCCCACAAAGACCAAGAAATCAGCTTCTGTTCCTGGCACTGGGGCATCCATCCGAAAGGTGACCCAGACCCCTTTGCATGTATCCTCCATAACTCCAAACAAGAAGGAATACCACATGGATGTGGAGGCCCAGAGAAAAAACCTGCAGCTCCTGAGTGAGAATGCTAAGCAGGGGCTGCCCAACTACCTGCACAGCAAGGCACTGAAGCTTACCACTAACAACATGGAACTGACCAAGCTCAGGCTGCAGAGCCTGTGCCATAAATATATCATCTACAGATGCTTCCAGAGCCTCCGGTAGGTTCTTCCTGGCACCTACCCAGCACCCACCCACACCCACTGTGGTGTGTGGGCACAACAAAAACTCAAGGGGTAAGGAGGAACATGGGGTAAGGAGGGAAACCCCAGGCCTGGAAAAAGTCCCCCTGAAGCCTTGAGCAACCCTGAAGGAGTGGGAGGTAGGGTACTTACACGTCACGCTCCCTGTAGTAGGCTTCTTCTCTAAGCCCACTTCCTTATTTCTTTCTCTCTTCCTACCCCACACCACTATCCATAACATACTTCATATGCTCCCTCATTTGCTTTACTTTCTTATTTCCAGCCTCCCACTTGCTACTCCCTGCCTTCCCAACTTCTGCTTCTCTTCTCGCTCCCAGGAATTGGAAACATTGAGTCATCTCTAATTAACAGATTTAGGGGGGAAAGTACGCCCCTTAACCCATTAAATAACTTGCCTTTCTCTCCAGACAAGAAGTGATCAGCCACATACAAGCCATGCGGGAAACCGGGGCTACCTACAAGGCCCAGAGTCTCTACATCTTCCTGGAGAATATCGACCACCTGCAAGACTTACGCCTGAAGGCATGGACAGACAAGCAGAAGGACCTCAAGGAGAAGCGCCGAGAGTGCCTGAGCAGCATGGCAACCATGTTTCCCAAGGTGGGTCTCCTGCCTGCTGACCTTCTCTGGGGTTAGCACAGACTTCACTAGGGATGGGGCCAGGAAATGAGCCAGTAGGAATGTGGGGGTGACTGGAGGCAAGAAGAGCAGATGATAAATATAAGAACAGGTTAAAGCCTCTGAACCAGGAAGAGGTGAAGGCAGGAGGTGGCCTGAGTGTAAGGAAGGGCAGATTCTCCAATCTCCATATATGGGGAGGGCAACAGAGTGGGACTTTCAAAGAAAACTATAGAAGACTCTTCTGGAGGGGTGAGATAGCTGGACCCTGAAGTCCCAACTCTGCACTGAGTTCCTCCCTCCTCGTGGGTCTCTCTGCCCTGATCCTATGAGTTCTCCAGACCTGGTCACCGCTGTCTTCCCCATTGTGCAGGAGACTTGCTTTGCTTCTCTCTGGGGACAGCTCCATTGCTTTCTAGGTCTCCCCTTTCTGGAGTACCTCCTCTAATTACTTCCTGACCATGAGTGCCTGGCAGGTGAAATCACTGAGTCCCTGGTTGTCTGAAAACATCTTTACTTAGTATCTACCCTGATTCTTTAAAAATATATATACATTTTTATTGCTTTCAGAGAAGGAAACGGAGAGAGAGACAGAAACATCAATGAGGAGAGAGAATCATTGATCAGCTGCCTCCTGCATGCCCCACACTGGGGATGGAGCCCACAACCTGGGCATATGCCCTGATTGGGAATGGAACCATGACCTCCTGGTTCATAAGTCAATGCTCAACTATTGAGCCACACCAGACAGGCTCTACCCTCATTCTGAATTTACAGTTTGCCTTAATATGGAAGTCTAGGTTAGAATTCATTTTCCCTCATGATTTTGAAGACTGGTTTGCCCTAACCAGTTTGGCTCAGTGGAGAGAGCGTCAGCCTGCAAACTGAAGGGTCCCAGGTTTGATTCCGGTCAAAGGCATGTACCTTGGTTGCAAGCACATTCCCAGTTGAGGGTGTACAAGAGGCAGCTGATTGATGTTTCTCTCCCATCAATGTTTTTAACTCTCTAACCTTCTCCCTTCCTCTGTAAAAAATCAATAAAATATATATTTTTTAAAGAAGACACTGCTCATTGCCTTCTAGGTTTTGGTGTTGCTGTTGAGAGTCCAAAGTCATTTTGAGTCCCAATCCATTGGGTTTGACCCATCTTTACACTCTGAAGGCTGGCTTGAGCTTCTTTTACTTCTTCCCTCTTACTGGGGCAGTTGACATGATCCCCAAGGGGCTAGACCAGGGCTTGGAGAGATTGAAGAATTCCATAGCAGTGACTCAAAACCTGCTCAGTGCCCTAACTGGTTTGGCTCAGTGGATAGAGCGTCGGTCGGCCTGTGGACTGAAAGGTCCCAGGTTCGATTCCAGTGAAGGGCATTTACCTTAGTTGCGGCCACATCCCCAGTAGGGGGTGTGCAGGAGGCAGCTGATCGATGTTTCTTTCTCATTGATATTTCTAACTCTCTATCCTTCTCCCTTCTTCTCTGGAAAAAAACAATAAAATATATTTAAAACAAAAACAAAAACAAACCCTGCTCAGATCTCCCCTAGGGTTGGGCCAGGAGGTAAGCCCCTGAGCCCGGAACAGCAGTGGCCTCAGTCTGGGGCCATGTGCTGAGGACTCTGTGTAAGTACCAGCAGCAGGCAGCTGGAAGACCTTTGGCCATGGAGGTTATCTCCCAATTCAGTTTCCTAGCATCTTATACTAGTCCCAATCATTTCCTGTAAGTGTCTTAACTTACTAAATTGGTTTTAAAGTCGAGAGGAAAGGGACCATATGACTTCTTTTGGTGATTGTGAGGAATCCCCCAGCTCCTTGCCCACTGCCTGGGTAGGAGCTGGATGAAAAGTTCCCTGGAGCATCCAGGCACAGCCTGGTCCCATGTCACTAACCCTGCAAGTGCCTCAGGAGTTCCAGCTGCTCTGGCTTCCTTTGTTGGGTTGTTTGTTTTGTGTGTGCATGTGCGTGTATGTGTGTGTGTGTGTTTTCTCGCTGTTTTACCTATTGTTCAGATTTTTCACAGCAAATGAGATAACAGGAACTACTCTACAAATAAGGATTCAAGTAATTTCAAGGAAAATTGATACACTGGGGTCCCAGGGGCTTCTAATCAGGCATTCCCTGGGTCTCATCCCTCTCTGCTCAGCCCTGAGTTAGGCGATGCTGCTCCTGTCTTAGAGAGGGGATGAATTCCTGTCTCTTGATGCCTCTCTGCTGGTTTCTCTAGCTCAAGCTGGAGTGGAACATTCATCTGCACACCCCTGTGGTCACCTCCCCCAATTCAAGGAAAAGCAAGCCGCCCCACTCTTTACTCCGGCATGCCCACTCTAGCAGCTCCTTCTGCAAGCAGCCCCCAGAGCATCTCCCATCCAAGCACCAGAAATGTATGCCTTTGCGGACAGCCCGGTAGGTGCGGGGAAGCCAAGGGCACGGCCAGCTGGATGGGTGGAGGGGCAGGGAGCAGGGGTGGCCAGACTGGGGAGGCTAGCAAAGCTCACCCCATGAGTTGCAACGCACCTGTCTTCTCAGCTGCCCTGCTGAGCTCAGGCCTTTGGCTCAGACGTTTGGGGGGATTGGGGGTGGTGGAGTGTGGGTTTCAGGGACCAGCCTAACCAAATATGTTTCAAACTATGCAACAGAAAGATTCCAAGGACCCACAGCTGAGAACTTACAACCATTTCTATCCTGAGCATTGGCCCAGCACCTGCCATTGGTTCATCCATATAAACAAGCCTGATCATTCCCACCTTGTGACTCCCTGCCCCTCTCCCTGACTCCCTGAGTTCAAAAAGAAATGCTGTGAGTCTCTGGGCAGTCAACAAGACTCACATCTACACCTACCTTAGTATGGCCAGTTCAGGGCTTCAGCCGGCGGGTGGGGGCGGGGAACCTCTTCCAGCCACTCCTCCGCCAAAGAAGCCCCAGGGAACTGAGTTAAGGGAAGATAGGTAAAGAGGAGGGAAGTGACAACTATTTGGGAAGGGAAGAAATGTCTTGAGCCTGTGGCCCTGGAGAGCTGTTGCTTCTCAATCTTTCTCTCTGTATGTCTAACTCTTTGTCTCTTTTTTACACTTTCCACCTCCAGCCCACGGAGGAACCAGATGGAGACTATTTGGAAGACTGATGTGGCCTCCTCCAGTCACCCAATAGAAAAGAAGACCCCTGCCAGCCTGTCCTGGGACCAGCTAGGGGGGTGCCCAGATGTTCCCCGGCTATTGGCATTGGATGTGCATTCCTCCTACCATAAAGGCTTGATGTCCCTCAAGGCCCGGTACGGAGCAAGGATGGATAGTTAAATCTGGATTCAGGAAGATCTGCACATCAAGGGTGGGGGCAAGAGTACACACTGTCTCTGTCCATTGACTCAAGATGTCTCTTTCCAAACATTGATAATGACCTAATTTATCATGCCACATCAGACAGAGTCACGCTTGCCTGCCTTATGAGCCATCAGCTTGGGTCTCCTCGCAAATACCAATCTAGTTTTCTCAAGGGACTTTCCATGGAGTCTCAGAAGGTCACTACAGAAGTCTTTCCTTCTACTTGTTTCTTGAGCTGCCCATGAATTGCTTAAGAGGTGCATCTCACCCTAGGACTTGGGGGTTGTTTTCAAAGAGAGTCAGGTGCAGAATGGATAAATGCGGGAGACCAAGAATCACATGATAAACCTGAGATTTGGGCCTGGGCCTGTCTTTGGCATTGTCATGTCCTTAAGGCCTTCAAGGACTGTCCCTGGGAAGAGTAGCTGAGGTGAGGGAGGCAGGATTTAGCAGGCCAACAACCAGCTTTTCTGGTTAGGAAGGTTCAGCTCTCCTTTGCCTCTCTTGGCTTGAGGATGTCACTATTGAAGACCTAAGGCTCTTCAAGCAGCCTTTCTCATTTTTTAAAATTGATTGACTGATTTTAGAGAGAGAGAGAGGAAGGAAGAGGAAGGAGGGGGGGAGGGAGGGAAGGAGAGAGGTAGAGAGAGATCAATTTATTGTTCCACTTATTTATGCATTCATTGGTTGAATCTTGTATGTGCCCTGACAGGGGATCGAACCCAAAACCTTGGCAAATTGGGATAATACACTAACCAACTGAGCTACTTGGCCAGGTCTCAAGTAGCCTTTCTAGATGACCAATCCCCCCAAAATTCAATAAATAAATAAATAAATAAATAAATAAATAAATAAATAAAATGAAAATAGATGACCAATCCCAGCTGCTTCCTGTGGCCCTTGCCCTGCCCCAATTAAAGATCTTTGACAGGGCCCTGGCCAGGTGTCTCAGTTGGTTGGAGCATCATCCAGCACACCAGAAAAGGTTGTGGGTTTGATCCCTGTGCAGGGCGTATTCGGGAGGCAATCAATCGATGTTTCTCTCTCACATTGATGTTTCTCTCTCTCCTCTCTCCCGTCCTCTCTCTATAAAAATCAATAAACATATCCTCGGGTGAGGATTAAAAAAGCAAACAAAGAACAAAAGATCTTTGACAGGAATAGACCACTGATGTCTGCCAGTCTAGACATAACCAGAACTAAGAGCTATAACAGTGCTGGTGCTGCTGCCATCTTCCAGACAGGGACTTAGGTAAGACAGGGTAGCACGGCAGCATTAAAGAAAGCTGATCCTTGGCTAGGCTTCCACTCAGAAGTGGGCTTGAGAGTCCCAACTGGATATTAGCATTATAACCCACCTAGTACATGGATACAATTTCTGGAGAGTTACCAAGGGTGTGTGTGTGTGTGTGTGTGTGTGTGTGTGTGTGTGTGAGTGATTGTTATTGTGAGTTAATTTGGTTGTAGCACACACAATTGAGAAAAACCAAAACAGCACTGTGGCAGAATGAAGTAACTCAGAAGTCAAATGAGGCCCTGTCCTCCACCCCTGCCCCCGAAATTTGGCTAAACTTGCCCAAGGTGGCCCCATGGTGATGTCTCCCCTGAGTTCCTTCTCTTCTCCCTCTACATCCCTGCCAGTGTCTGGGCTCTTCTTGGCATCTGTTTGAATTGGAGGCTCCCAACCCCTTTGTTATTCCCACACAAGAAATGCAGGGTGTCACACAAAAAAATGTATACACACTTTAACAGCTGATAGCTCAATTTTGAAAATGAAATGCATTTTAATAAACACTGCCTTTATAATTACTCAAAGTGTGTGTATATATTTTTGGCACACCCCATTTGTACACATTAGTATCAAGGGTACATACTCTCTTTGACCCCAAGCAGAGATAATGATGTTTTGGAAATTTTTAGGGAGTGATGTGGAAAGGGATTCACAGTGAACAACACCAAACAGCAGCCTCTTTTCTCCCCCTCTCTCTTTGGTATAATATGCAGAATTCAAAAACTCCTTGTCTCATGCAAAGCTGTTCCCACCCACACCCAGGCCTCCCCTGGGATCTCAGTTTCAGGCTTAAGCACTTATCAAAATATTGTTCCCAGCAAAGACAGCTTCCCCTTTCTAGAGGAATTTAGGTGAATATAATTTTCTTCCCCCTTTTCCAATTCTATACAAGTTTATTCACTTTCTCTCACTACCAGGTGAAGAGGCAAAGCCCTGCTTCTTTTATCTTTATCCACATCCCAGGTTGGCACCACCTACCTGAGTGTCAGGCTGGTCCTCAGCCTTTCAGTTGTGGGGGCTCCCTAATTGTCATGGGATCCTGTTATTGTGCTATGAGGATCTGCCACTCTTCAACAAAAGTTCAATGCTGCTGCCCAGCTACTGCTGCCTCCGGGGTGGGGGTGGGGTGAGGGATGAGGGGGTGGAGGGAGTGGTCATGCTGCTTTCTTTGTGAGTACTCTCTGTGTGCCCCTCTGGAGACACGCACTGCTTCCAATCCCTAAAGTGCACCTTCTCTTTGGTCATGTGCTCCTGGGCCAGCATGAATCCTCAAGTCTGCCTGCTGTGGTTCCAGGTCATTCACATCTTGGTGGTCCTACTGACCTCACCAGCTCCCCTGGCTGTGCTGTCCGGTTCACAGCCCTGTCTAGTTTCATAACTAGGACCACTGACCTCATGCTGACTGCCCCATTTTCCTAATCTGCCTGGCATTGACAGCCTGCCTCATCCCAGGCCTGCTGAAGTGTCCTCCCAGCCTGTGGGGAAGAGCTCTTCATCTTCCCTCTGTGATTTGGGACACTAGGAAGACCATATCCCTCAGACAACACTAGACCCCTCCTTCAAGATCATTTCCTGCTTTGCTTCACAAGCATCTCTCCAGGGCCCTCTCTGACAGATAAGACGACATCAGGTCTGTACATACCACACGCTGCCTGCAGATGGAGAGGAATCCTAGCCTTCACTCTGACTGCCTTCCCTTGCTCAGGACCTATTCTTGCACAGTTGAAGTTCACGTGTGTGCACTGAGATGCAGCAAGTGCAAACTGACACAGATGTCCAACATGCTGCAGATAGAGGGCTGATTACTTGGTTTCTGGGAAGGAGCTTAGATGGCGATGGAGATGGGTAGGAAGAAGCAGGGAAGTGAACAGGAGGGAAGAGGGAAGTATTCCGTGATGTGAGACAAGAGGCAGACTCACAAGAGAAGCAGAGCCCTTGGAATGTGGCAAAAATGTGTGTTAAGCAGTTCCATGCGCAGGCCACGTCTGGGCCCAGCCCTACACTGGTCTCCCAGAGTAGAGCTGGGAAGCTCTTGGGCCTTGTCTGCTGCTCCCTGACCTGTAATTGTATTAACTCTTTCAGTGTCTCGACAACCGAAAGAAAGGAATACCAGGAGCCCTCAAATGAGTCTGCTGAACTTGTTCATAAAAAGTCAAGCGAGTCTCTCCCTGGAACCTTGAAAAGCCAGAAGGATCGAGACAATCACAGTCCCCACTCCATCCCATAGCCAGTGATTCTCAAACTTTAGGGTGACTACAATCACACGGCAACTTGTCCCAAATTTAGGTTCCCAGCTGGCATTTTTCAACAAATACCAGGGATGTTGCTAAGTAGTCCTAGAACTTTGACAAATTCTACTTTCCTCCTCCATTCCCCAAACTGTATATTTTAATAAAATAGAGGTATGTTTATTTTTAAATTTTTCTGTCTCATTGCTGAAACCTACATCTTCCCAACTGATTTTTAGAAACCGGTCCATGACCATCTGGCCACTGACCTGGACACTAAACGGAGAAGATTCCCCAAGTGTTGTCTCTGTCTTTCGGGAGACAGGAGGCTGAATGGCCATGATTAGTGCCAGGCATGCAGTAGGGGTGAGGAACTCTTGAATTAATCAAAGACATGGACAAAAAAATAACTGAAATACTGATGATCAGCATGAAAGCACAGAGGATAAAAACAAAAGGAAATATCGCATGCAAGTCAGAGCCAAGTGTCACTGTATGGGAGGCAAAGGTGAGTCTCAAGAGTGACGGCAAAAGTGGCAGAAATGGAGATATGGAGGTTCCAAATCTGGATAGTGTGGGCTAAGGAGACCATCTCTGGCAATTGTCAGTTCAGTTAAGACACTACTTTCCTTAGTTCAGTCAGCTAAAGAGCACTGTCCCACCCTCACTGTTCCTAGCACACAGCCATCTGTCTCATCTTTCACTGGGCCTCCACCCTCCCCCTCCTTCTCTACTCACCCAGCCTGACCCAGCCCAGGGACCAGACATAATAAAACCTTAACTGGGAAGTGACTCTATCCTTAGAGAACCTGCAGTCCAGTGATTCTGTTTCTCAGGAATGGCGCCCACTTTTGCTTCCAGCTTAAGGTTGAGAGTCTGGAAGGAAGAAAAGGAAGTGAACCACTGGCTCTTGAATGATGCTTGAGTAGGATTGATTTCTGAGCCACAGCTTAACACAGTGCAAGGAAAGCCTAGTTGTGCGGGGAGGGAGGTGGGGAGGAGGGGTGTCGGTAAGGAGAGTGAGAGGCATTCTGATGCAGGTCACACAGTACAGCTGGCAGCAAAGGGCCCTTTCTAGCTTTTCGGGTTCTAGGCTTATTCTTTTTTTGAGGCCTCACACCAATTGTATCCAACATTAAAATGGCCTCATCCTCAATGTATTGCTTTAAATAATTTGAAAGGATTTTCTTTATAACTCTGCTTTGGAAATTAACTGGCTATGAGTAAGTGTTTTTAATGTGTAGTTGGCTGTGACTTTTCAACAATCATGATGCATAGATATAAAATCTAACATGTTTTATAAATGTAATTAAGAATATTTTGAATATTAAATTTGACAGTGTAATGAAAGTGGCAATTCTATGTTTTATAAACACTTAATTATATATACATATTTTAAATATTTTTTGTATTTTGAAACCAGTAACATTAAAAAAAAACCACACAGTAACATTTTTACAAGTTTCACATGCTCTTGGAACTGTGCTTAAGTAGCCTAGTGGCTAAACTTGCTCTGGTGATGATGGACTTTGACTTTCTGCATGTCCTCTAGCAAGCTCTCTGTCAAATAAGTATAGTATCTGATAGATTCTTCTCCTGCTTTGCCAACAATTCATCTCCTTTAAAGGCAAAGAAGGCCTGGATGGATTAAGCTGTGAAGCCAAAAGGGTTGAAAACCAAGGAGATATATAGATATATATTGCTTTTCTAGCAATGAGGTTCTTGATTTTATATATGTGCCTCATTTTTTTTTCAAAGCAAAGTTTATATATTTGGTATGCCTCCACCCTTTAAAAAAAAAAGCGAGGAAACCCAAGGCATAGAAAGGAATATTTTTTGACATAGTTCTTCAAGCCAGACTTGGGGTTGGCCATAGCTCTGCTTGTCTTGGAACCTCCAAGATGAGAAACTAACATTAATGTGGAAGGTACATGAGGGGCAGGTCTACTTTAGCCTTCGCTGTGATCTTCCAGGAGACCTGGATGAAGTGGGAGGAACCGAAACCTTTTGTAAACAATCCAGCCAAAGAGGCTGGGGGAGGAAAGCCATGTGGAGTCTGGTGTGTCCAATGTACTGGGGAGGCCAACTTGGAAAAAATTAGAAAAAGGATGAGCATGACTCCATTAATGGAAGAGTCATCTCAAAAAGAGAAGATGAGCATGACTTAGATGTGATTATCAATTGGGGACTTTGAAATAGCTATATTTAAATTATTAAAGGATCTAGACTAGTGGAAAATATGGACAATATGTGTGAACAGGGAGTAGAAAACTGTAAAAACGAAATGAAAAAAAAAAATCTAGAAGTGAAAACCTTAACATAGAGATGAATTCCTTGAACAGTTCTATCAGCAAGCTGGACAAAATGAGAAGAAAAAAAATCCATGACTTTAAGCTAGATTAATAGAAATTAAACTATAACACAAAAAGTAAAAGCAAGCAAACAATCATGCAAATCCAAAACTAAGCAAAATGTATCTGACAATGATAAATGGTCTAACATGTGTGTAACTGAAGTCCCAGAAGGAGAAGGGAGAGAAAATGGGGCAGAAGAAATATCTAGAGATAATCACCGAGAATTTCCCAAATTAATAAAAGACAACAAATCACCAATTCATGAAGCTCAGAGAATACCGAACTGGATAAATACAAAAAAACACACACACACCTAAGCATATCATAGTCAAAGTGCTAAAAACAAAGATAATACCTTGAAAGTAACCAGAAAGAAAAAAAAATTACATAGAAATAACTACAAAGCAGTCTCTTAATTGGAAACTGTGCCAGCCAGATGGTTACTGAGGCCCATCTGTATCCCTGCCTTATAAGTCCACAATATAACCCAGGAGCATTCCAGGACATTCCCTTGTTGGGGGCTGATATTAGCTTAGACAGTTTTCTGTTACCTGCAAAAACAGCTGGCTAGAACCAAGCAGTGGCGCAGCTGAGCAGTTTCTTACAGAGCATAGCTCTCCAGTTCTCCACAGTGCCCAGCCCTCCCTCTTGTGTCCTATCTAACTTCTCATCTCTTTATACATAGCTAGCCCTGAGCTGGCTGGTGACTGCATCACCCTCAAAGACTATTTATTGGCTGTGAGTTGGGAAGAAACAGAGTAGGTGGAGAATGGATATACTAGCCTAAATGCTCCTCAAGGTATGCCCTGTGATCTGTTGTCCCAAATTTTTCCCCCAAAGGTGATCAGCCCAGAACAACCAAAGCCCCAGTCCAGCTGGCATATCTATCAGAGTTTGGTTGAGAGATGGTAATTGTTATTGGTGGCAATGCCTGAGAGGGAAGGCAGCTGTCACTAATTCAGAGATGCCATGGTGTCAAGTTGATTCAGATTTCCTCTCCCACATCCCTGTTCTAAGAGTCTGTTTGTATATCTTGTCACTTCAGACTTTCTGGGAGAGTTCCTTTACTGCAGGAGCCACAAGGGGGCAGCAAAGTGTTTGCTTAAGGGATTGAGCTGGCCTGGATAAGGGAGGGCTGAATTAAAAGTAAAGGAATTGCTGAAAGAGGGACACAACTGAAACTGGGTGGGGTTCACCTGAGAAGGTGCTTGACTGATCGTAGAGAGCAAGTATGATAACTGTAGGGGAAAGAGACAAGGGATTTATGACCCATCCTTTGGACATCTGGATGCTGCAAACAATGGCTGGAGTCTTCCCTCCCTCAGCTTAGGGCCACTTCCTCCTCACTTAAGGTGACCAGACGTCCTGCTTTTGGCAGGACAGTCCCAATTTTTAACAATCTGTCCCACGTCCCACGGCGTTTTTAAAAAGTTCCGATTTTTGGAAAGAGACATATGTACTACTCTTTGAGGTATTTTAAGTAATAATAATACTAAAAGAACCGCCCCCCCCCTCCCCCCAGGCCAATGTTAAAATCTGGTCACCTTATCCTCACTTGACCACTCACTCTCAGCAGGTCCTCGGCTCTGCAGGTCAGAGATGTCCTTGCAAATGATTCTTCAGGCAACTGGTTTTTTTTGTTTTGTTTTTTAAAAATATTTTTATTGATTTCAGAGAGGAAGGAAGAGGGAGAGAGAGATAGAAACATCCATGATGAGAAAGTCACTGGGGACTGAGCCCACAACCCTGGCATGTGCCCTTGACTGGAATCGAACCTGGGACCTTTCTGTTTGCAGGCTGATGCTCTATCCACTGAGCCAAACAGGCTAGGCCAGGCAACTGTTTTTTAGGAACTCCACCAGGAGGCCCTTCCTGTAGACTTTCTCAAACATGTATGTCTTCATTCATTCATTCATTCATTCATTCAACAAATATCTATTGGGCACCTAATACTAGCCACTGTTCTAGATGTTAGGGATACAGATTTGATGAAAGTATTTGTCCTTTTTAAGTGTTTTTATGGAACTCATATCTAATTGGGGAGAAACAGACAATAAATAAAAAAAAAAACCAGTACAATACACAGTATGTCAGATGGTAAAAGATTCCATGGAGGAATAGAAATTCCAAAGGAGGGGTAAGGTACCAGAATGTAGGGGTTACAGTGAAAATAGGTCATGTCAGGCTTTAGTGAGGTGACATCTGAATGAACACTTGAAGGAGATGAGGAAATAAACCGTGGGGAAGAGTGTTCCAGGCAAAGAGAATGGCCTAAGGTGGGGGGCATGCCTGCACAGTCAAGGAATAGTAAAGTCTCAGTGTGACCGCTGTGGGGTGAGGAAGTAGAAGAAGAGAAGGAATGATGCAGAAGTGATGGGGGCAGACCACGTAAGGCCTTAATGACCACTGTAAAGACTTCCTCCCTCCACCCCGAATGAACAGGAGCCATTTTTACTCTGAATGAAATGGGAACCATTGCAGAATTTTGAGCAGAGATGTGACATACTCCGACCTACACTTCAAGAGCATTGCTCTGGCTACAGTGATGAGAACACACTGAAAGCTGGAAGCAGGAAGCAGGAGACAGTTGGGACCTATTACAATTCCCTCCCATTCAGAAGAGCTCAGTAAATAAGCTCAAATGCTACCTCCCCCTACCATGCAGCCTCTCCTAATCCCCCCTAAGACTCCGATTCTCCTGGCTGCTCTCTTCATCCTTAGTTCATGCATTATTTCTAGCACTGGTCAATCTTGACTTTGTTCCGGGATTACTGATGGGCCTGTTCTCAGCCCCACCAGACTTTACACTCTTTATGAGCAGATGCCTAATTATTTTCCAATTATTTGCCCAGCTGTAGCTGCCCCAGCACAGAGGGCTGTGTACAAAGTAGAAACCCACTCATACTTTTCCCTAAGGAATAAGTGATCCCATCCCTCCTTAGCTGATTTGATTTGCTCTTGCCTTTGAAGCTTCTTCTGGGCTGTGTTTCTGCCTGGAGAGCCACATCTCTTTGAGTTAAACACTTACCCACCATGACAGCCCTAACTCATTCTGTTAGCCACACTTCACAGTCCCTCAGTAGATCCATGTTTATACAACATAGCTTGTCGTTAGCCTACAGAGGCAGACTGTCAGAGCTGGCAGGAAGCACATACAAAACACTGTTTGCCAAAGCTATTGGCCTTTCTGGAGGCTTCTGAGAGCAAATTAAATGAGTAATTATTACGTACTTAAACATTTATTGAGCACCTACTGTGTTGCTGTGCTCTGTACTAGGCAATGAGGCTATAAAAGTTAACAAAACAAACTTCCAAGGAGCTTATTGCCAACACAGGATACAGAACCATATGCAAAGCTTTGGAGTGGGAGAACTAGGCATTAGTACTCCCAGGACTTATCTATCACTCATTTAGCACTTTACTAAGTACTGGATATATAAAGGTGACATTGAGATACAATCCCTTTCCACACTCCAATGTAGAGATCGGTAGTAAATAGTGAGAAGCTGGCATATGTAAGACACTGTGCAAGGCCAGTGATGTCACAGAGGTGCAAAGTAAAATGGAGACCAGGGGAAGATGTTCATGGCAGTGTGGGCCTGGTAAAACCTTCAGGGCTAAGTGGGATTTCAACAGAATGTTGAAAAACTATTACAGGTGTCAGGGAAAGAGGAGTCTGGGGAACGAAAGGGCATAGAGCACTTCAAGCACAGACCATGTTTATAAACTAGAAAGTGGTCAGTGTGGCTGTAGTTCAATGGGTAAAAGCAAGGTGTTGTGGGAGCTAAACTGGGCTGGGATTGGGTTTGGTAAACTTGAAGGCCAAGCTGAGGATTTTCCTCTGTAGGCAGTGGAGAGCCACTGATGATTTTCAAGGAAAGGAATGGTAGTACCAGGTCTGTGCTTTAGAGGCAGCTTTGGCAATGTGGAGATGCTAGGAGACCAATTAGAGGAGTAGTAATGAAGGTGTGTACTATAGTGTAAAGAGCCAGCTATGATGGGATTCATGCCCTTATTTGTTCACAGACATATCTATTATGCGCAAAACTTTGTGTTGATTGAAGGTAGGGATGTAGCAGATAACAAAAAATAAAATAAAATAAAATCCAGCTTATGTCCTCAAGGAGAGACACAGGCCACTAAAATGCTACCACATTCTTCCTTTGACTTCTGCGATAGTTGGCTTCCCTCCTATGTCCCCCATGTACTGCTCTGGCTCCAGTAGCAGCCCATTATCTTCTGCCTGTGTACTCTAGGGGTTGGTCTAGTGCCTGGATTCTCTATCTCTGCCACAGACTATCCCAAGATGACTTCATCTCCCTTACTGCTTGGAACATCAGCTATATGGTGATCCCCTAATTCCAATCTCTCCTTCAAGTCATCGATTTGTATATCCAAACGCCCAACCGACATCTCAACTTGTTGCCCACTGGCACCTCCAACTCAATTCACCCAAATAAGACTCATCTTTCCATCTCACCTCAAACGGGCCTCTTCACTTGTGCTTCCCATCTCAATGCACTAACCATCACTCTACTTCTACTGCCAAAGCTGGAAACCAGGGTATCATTGGTGCTTCATTTCTTGCATCCCTACATCTAATCTATCACCAAGCCCTACCCAGTTTACATTTTATGTGTGTCCTCCTTGTTGATTACCCTGACTGATCACCTTGCCTCTAGATATATCTTTCAATCTATCCTCCATATAGGCCAATGAGATCTTTCTAAAATCCTGATCTCATAACACACCTTGCTTAAAAACTCTTTAGTGATTTCTTCATGAGTTTAATTATGACCGATAAAGGTTTTTGTGACAGCTCTTTAGCCTGCTTTATAGAGAGACTGTAATTTATTTAGCTAGTCTTCTAGTAATAGATACCTAGTTTGTAAACTTTTGCTTCTAAAGTCAATGACTTTGCCCTTATTGGTTTGGTTTAGTGGACAGAGCATCGACCTGTGGATTGAAGGGTCCCAGGTTTGATTCCAGTCAAGGGCATGTATCTTGGTTGCAGGCACATCCCCAGTAGGAGGTGTGCAGAAGGCAGCTGTTAGATGTTTCTAACTCTGTATCCCTCTCCCTTCCTCTCTGTAAAAAAAAAAATCAATAAAATATATATATATTTTTAAAAAGTTGATGACTTTGTGTATAGTTTATCATGTGTACAAGTATATTGGATCAGAAATCTTATGCATTTGTAATTTTGACAGGCATTAATTGACAGTTCTATCAGTAATATCTAAGAGGATCTATGCTGCCCTCTTAGACAACCCTGCAGGAGTCTATTGTCAAACATTTGCCAATCTATAGGTGAAAGATGGTATCTAAATGTAGTTTAACTGTCTTGTGAGATTTAATATTTAAGAGCCATTTGTCTTTTATGTTAATCATCCTATTTTCTTATTGGATTTTTGTTCTTTTCCCTATTAATTTGAAGGAATTATATATATATGAAGCAAATTAGTCCCTTTGTCTATGATATGAATTGCAAATATTTGTCTTTGCTTATGGTGTTTTTTGCTCTGCAGAAATTACAGATTTTTATGTTGACAGAACATGTTTTTGTAGGCTTTGGGAAATTTTAAGCTACCCTGAAAAATACTTTCCCCACTACAACACTATAAATTTTTTACTCTTTTAAATTTATTTAAACACAATTGATTCATATGAATTTACATTAGTGTAAGGGCTTAAGTAGAGATATCACTTTTTTTTTCAGGTGGCTACACCATTGTCTCAATGTTACTGTATAATTCATCTTTTCCCTACTGGTAGAGAATGCCATCTTTAGCATATACTAACATTTTAAATGTCTTGGGTCTATTTCTGGACTCTTTTATTCTCTTGACCAAGGTGCCTATGCATGCTCCAGTGTCCTCTCAATTATACTACTTTAATTATTGTAACTTTTAACAGTTTAATATCTGGTAGAGCTATTCTCATTAATCTTTTTTGTAGATGAATCAATTTTATTTGATCTTATTATTTAAATCTTTATTGTTTAAAGTATTACACATGTTCCCCCTCCCCCGCATTGACCTCTTCTAGCCCGCCCCATTCCCGTTAACCTTTTTCAAAATGTTCATGGCTATTCCTGATGTAAAAATTTCCATATGAACTTTATATTCAGGTTATGTATTTTTATGATTGTGCTACATTTATATATTTATGGAGAGCTGACATTTTTATGATAGCAAGTCTTTCTACCCCAAAATAGAGTATTCCTTTCCATTTATTGAAGCCTCTTTTTGTGTCCTATGATATATAGCATTTTAGTTTGCGGCACCTAGATCTAGCATACTTAAGATTATTCTAGGTTTACTTTGTGGTTGCTATCGTAAATTATCAATTTATTCCCCTATACTTTCTAATTGGCGGTTGTTCATTGGCTTTTTGTATATTAATTTATGCCCACTTTGCTAGAGTCTTATTTGTATTAGTTTTTCAGTTGATGTCCTTGGATTTTTCAGGTAGGTTCTCATATCATAAATAATAATTTTACCTCTTTTCCAGTTTTCACAGCTCATCCTTCTTCTTTGTAATTAAGTAGGCCAGTACTTGCAAAGCAATGTGGGGGAAAAAAAGTCACAGGGGCCATCTTTGTGGAATACCTAACTTTAATGGGAATATTTTAGATTTCCTCATTGTCATTCTGGTTTTTGGACTGACATGTGTACATTTTTTTAAAATCACCACTTCAGGATATGTTGGGTTTTTTTTATTGATTTGAGAGAGAAAGAAATATTGGTGCAAGAGAAACATCAATCAGTTGCCTCCCATACGTATCCCAGCCAGGGATCAAACCTGCAACCTAGGCTTGTGCCCTGACCTGGAATCGAATCTGCAACCCTTTGGTATACGGGACGATGCTCCAAACAACTGAGCCACCCAGCCATGGTGAGATGTGTACATTTTATCATGTTAATGAAGTTGGATATTTCATAAAGTCTGTATGTAATTCTCTAATCTAGGGATTGATATTTCAGAGGTTTCAATGTGTGTATGAGACTACCTTTGCAGATGGTTTCTCCTTCCTTAGAGGAAAAAAAAAAGTGTACAGATATTGAGTATTATGTTGACTTAAAATGCATTGTGAACCCAAAGATAACTCTGTACTGGTCAACAATTTTATTAAATTTGACTTCCTATAGTTAAGCCAACAGCAGATAGATCCTGACTGGTGCCCAGAAGGTCGGAGGAGAATTGGCCCTGCTCTAGTAGACAGGAGAAGGGGAAAACCTAGATTCAAAGTCCGGGTCCTTGATTCTGACCACCTGGCAGATGTTGAGACCCAAACCCTAAGATCAGTACCAACAGTTAATAGTTTTTGAAAAGTGCTTTATACTACCCACTAGTCTAAGTAGTGATTTACTCCTCAGAAACATCTATCAAGTGAGTACTATTATTTCCCCACAGATAATGAAACTGAGGCAGAGAACAGTAACTTACTCAAGGTCACAAGCTGGTAGGTGATATTGCTGAGGTTGAAAATCAGCCAGTTTGACTCCAGAACCTATCTTCTTTTCCTTTTAATAATAATAATAATAATAATAATAATAATAATAATAATAATATATTTTTTATTGATTTCAGAGAGGAAGGGAGAGGGAGAGATAGAAACATCAATGATGAGAATCACTGACTGGCTGCCTCCCATATGCCTTATACTGGGATTGAGCCGGCAACTTGGGCATGTGTCCTGACTAAGAATCAAACTGGTCCCTATGACCTCTTGGTTCCTGGGTCAATGCTTAACCACTGAGCACACTGGCTGGGGCAGAGCATGTCTTCTTAACCACAATGTTCTAATCCTCCAGGAGGAGCCTGGGGCCCTGAGCAGATGCACAAAAATCCTGAAAAATCCGTGAATGGTACCTCCACATCTATCTCAGGCAAAGAGTGCTAGACTATGAAAGACTACTTACTCTGGAACCAGTGATGGTTAAGTGGAGGCTGGATGACTGGTGCCACTGCTAGCTTTTTTTTTTTTAATTTATTTTTTTAATTTATCTTTATTGTTCAGATTATTACAGTTGTTCCTCTTTTTTCCCCCATAGCTCCCCTCCTCCCATTTCCCACCCCAACTTCTGTCCTTGCCCCCTCACTGTCCTCATCCATAGGTGTGCAATTATTGTCCAGTCTCTTCACATACCCCCAACACCCTTAACCCCCCAAAATTGTCCATCCACTCCATTCTATGCCTCTGATTCTATTCTATTCACCAGTTTATTCTGTTCATCAGATTTTTTATTCACTTGATTCTTAGATTCACTCATTGATATATATCCGTTGTTCATAATTTTTACTTTCCTTTTTCTTCTTCCTCATTCTCAAAGGATACCTTTCAGCATTTCATATAATACTGGTTGGGTGGTGATGAACTCTTTTAGCTTTTTCTTGTCTGTGAAGGTCTTTCTCTGACCCTCAATTCTGAATGATAGCCTTGCTGGGTAAAGTAATTTTGGCTGTAGGTTCTTGCTATTCATCACTTTGAATATTTCTTGCCACTCCCTTCTGGCCTGCAAAGTTTCTGTTGAGAAATCAGCTGACAGTCGTATGGGTGCCCCCTTGTAGGTAACTAACTGCTTTTCTCTTGCAGCTTTTAAGATTCTCTCCTTGTCTTTTGCTCTTGGCA